>JAGFBZ010000636.1:600000-880000 GCA_018398805.1 Hirundichthys speculiger | reverse complement strand
ATCTACAGTTAACTGAGAGGACTTTTAGAAGATGTTTATGTGAAGCCAAGATATCAGCCAAGATATCAGCAAGAAGCTCCCACAAAGTCCCACTGTTGGGAAAACCCACATGTTCTGAAGAGGTTCCAGTTCACCAAAGAACACTGACTGAAGAGACATTGAGGAACATCTATGGACTGATGGAAGCTAGATGGTTGTGGTTGGGTCTAGATGAGCCCCAAACACTGAATTACAGACCCCTGAAGACAGTGAAGCACGTTGGAGCCAGCATCATGATCTGGGGATGGATCAGACTAAAGACATCAGGATACTTGAAGAGGTCATGTTGTCTGATGCTGAAGAGGAAATGTTCTTAAAGGGGTGTTTCACCAAGACAACGAGCCCAAACACACCAGTCAGCAGCAGCATCCTGTTTCCAGACCAATCAGACTAACGTCAGACCTGGATCCAGTAGAGGACTGGAGACATCAGAGATGCTGGTTCTGAGAAGAAACCAGTGGTCCTGGACTGGAACACCTGTTCACGGATGACTCCATGAAGCCAGATGTGGAGCAGCTGTCAGAAACAGCTGTTCACCAACTAAAGATGAGTTCAGAGATTCAGAGGAAACATCAGTCTGCAGCATCTCTCACTACAGACTGAAAACATTAGAGACCTGAACATTAACGTTCCTTTTCTTTTGTTTTGACTTGGAATAGACAGCGCCGTGTCCCCAACACATTTGTGTGCATGAAAATAAAGAAGTATGAGAAGTATCTTGAGCCTAACTCGCTGTTTTAAACTCACTGCTGTTAATTTGAACATAATTGAACCACCTTTCTTGAACATTAGAGGGTTTTTTTTTTAAGCAGGTTTCAGGGTATTAACAGGAAAATGAATGCCAACTGAGTAGCATCTAAGAGTACAGACACAGACTGCCTTGCTGATGGACAGATGGATAGATAGATAAAGAAAGGGAGATTTGTGGATATATATCAAATTTGAATAAGTAACTAATGAGATCATGTGCTAATTAAGGCGAGCAGAGAAAGGCTTAACAAATGCATTCAGGCTCCTTCAGCTCAACAGGAGGTTTAACCCATGCGAAGGGACATTTAGAGAATATTGGAGTGTATTGGAGAGAGCAGCCTGGGGCTGTGTGGTGGTCGCTGATGCTATCACTCTATTACTGCTCTTGTGTTTAATCGCTGTGGCTAATGACGGGAAATGAAATCACCCACTGCAGACCAACACTCTTCCCACAGAATAATTATCGCTGTTGACCTTGGGCCTCTCTCCGGTACGCCAGCGTGCACACACTTACTCTCCACATATCAAGGGCTACTTCAGGCTGCTGTTTCAAGCTCCCAGTCATTACAGATTAACAATAGAAGAAAAGCACAGCTCCCGATCCCATGTTGCTTCTGTTAAAGGCAGACGTGAAAGTGTTATGCTGTGAAGTGTTCACTTAAACAGCCATTTGCGTAGATAATATAGTTATCATAAACAACAGCACAAAGGTGAATGGAGCATTTCAGTCTATATTAGTGACTGTAATTATGTTACGGAAATGTGGAATTTTGCTTCAGATATTGAAGCTCTTCACCCTCCTCCAGCTGAGAGCCGTGGTCACAGACTTGGAGGTGCCGATTCTCAATCCCCTCACACTCGGCTGTGAACCGCTCCAATAACAGCTGAAGATCCCGGCTCAACAGATAATCCACATTAAAAGCAGACCCACTGAGCCGGAGCCCATCCATGCCTGGGCATCCTCTCCATAAAAGTTCGGAGGGCTTTTATGGCCTGAGGGCAGCTCCCACCTGGAACAAATCCAGAGTAAACTCTCGTTCAGTTTGAATGTGGACTGAGTAGCCCGGTCAAAGAGGAGTTCTGGACTTCCACGTGCACCAACGTAAGCCCTAAAACTGTGGCAGGAGGTCTGGACTGGACTGGACTGGGTGTCCGTAGCTGAGCAGCTGCTGTGGCTGGAGTGGTGTAAAGCACACGGATGCTGGACTGTGGAGCAACGGAAACAGTGATCAATAATTCCTATGTTTGGCTACAAAGACATGTGTTTTACTGAAGAACCGGACTGGACTGCACATTTGACCATTTTACGACAGGAAGGTGGAGTTTTACAAAATTCCAAACTTTATGACACAAACTTGCAATATTCTAAAATTTGCAATTTTCCAACAGGAATTTGTGATTTAAGTTGTAATTATATAAAATTCACAAGTCTTCAACATAGAGTTGGAATTTTACTATAGAAACTTGATGTTTTTTCTACAAAATGAAGTTAAAAATTCATATTCTTTTCATTATTTTTTTTGTGATTTTTAATAATAATAATAATTATAAAATACATTTTATTTAAAAGCACCTTTCAGGACACCCAAGGTCACTGTACAGAATAAAAAGAACAATAAAACACAAGTAAAATTAAAAAAAAAACACCAACATACATGAAATAAGATGGGGGGGGGGGGGGCAATGAAAAATGGATTACTGGCTGTTAGTCGTTCTGAATAAGTGGGTTTTTAGTCTGGATTTGAAGATGGGGAGGGAGGCTGAATTACGGAGGTCTGGTAGTAATGAGCTCCCCATGGTGCTGAGACGGGCAGAGGGGACAGTGAGGTGGAGGGAGGAAGAGAACCTTAGAGAGCTAGAGGGGATAATTACACGGAGGAGGTTGGAGAGGTAAGGAGGGGTGAGGTTGTGGATGGACTTATAAGTATACAGAAGAATTTTGTAGATGATCCTTTGGTTGATGGGGAGCCAGTGGAGTTGCTGGAGGATGGGGGTGATATGGTGGTGAGAGGGAGTTCTAGTGATGAACTGGGCAGCAGAGTTTTGGACCAGCTGTAATTTGTGAAGTGATTTTTGTGACAGACCAAAGAGAAGAGAGTTACAGTAATCAAGATGGGAGGTGACGAGGCTGTGGACAAGGATGGCGGTGGTGTGGGGGGTGAGGGAGGGGCGGAGATGGTTTATGGAGCGTAGATGGAAGTAAGCGGACCGGGTGATGCTATTGATATGGGAATGAAAGGATAGTGAACTGTCGAGGATGACACCCCGACTTATAACCTGAGGGGAGGGGGACACAGAGGAGCTGTCAATGAAGAGGGAAAAATAGTTGACTCTGGAGAGGGTGGATTTGGTGCGATGAGTAGAAATTCTGTTTTACTGCTGTTAAGTTTGAGGAAGTTTGCAGTGAACCAGGATTTTATTTCAGACAGGAGGACAGGGAGGACAGAGCCCTGGGGCACACCTGTGGTGACTGGGGAGGGATCGGAGGTGAATGTCCCGAGTTGGATGAACTGAGTGCTGCCTGTCAGGTATGAGTGAAACCAGTTAAGGGGATGTTGGAGATACCTAAGGAGGAGAGTCTTTAGAGGAGGATGGGGTGAGAAATAGTGTCGAAGGCCGCACTCAGATCAAGGAGGATGAGGATGGAAAGTGAACCGGAGTCAGCTGCAGTGAGGAGGTCATTAGTGATTTTGAGGAGGGCTGTTTCAGTGCTGTGACTGGGGCGAAAACCAGATTGAAAGGGTTCGTAGAGGCTATTGAGGGTGAGATGGGCATGGAGTTGAGAGGAAACTGTTTTTTCAAGGACTTTTGAAATGAAAGGCAAGTTGGAAATAGGACGGAGGTTATTGAAGTTGTTGGGATCTGAACCGGGTTTCTTCAGGATGGGGATGACAGCAGCAGTTTTGAAAGCAGAAGGGACAATACCGGTGGAGAGTGAGGCGTGAATAATGGCAGAAATGAGGGGAGGCAGGATTTGACCAGGGATGTGGGAAGAGGGTCCAGCTGGCAGGTGGCAGACTTGGAACTACAGATGAGATTAAATACAGTCATGGAAAAAATTATTAGGCCACCATTTTTTCTTCACTTTCTTTTTTCTCTTTCAGAAAAGAAAACACTGAATGCATAAAAGCAGTGTTTTTGGCAGTACAACGCCATAGCTATTGATGTAAAAACTTAAGTGATTTAGGTTATAATCAAGAAAACCATGGGAAATGGTAAGATATCAGCTCTTAAATAAAACTCTTATGAGCAATCTTTGTGGTTATCGTTATGTTTGTCCAAACAAATGTGCCTTTAGTTGTACCAGGCATTAAAATGAACAAGAAACTGAAGAAAACAAGGGTGGTCTAATAATTTTTTCCATGACTGTATGTCAGAGGTACTGGGAAGTTGAAAACAGAAGAGGGGCTGACTGTACAGAAAGGGTTCAGGTGAGGAGGGGGGCGGGGGTGGTGGGTGTGAACAGAGGTGCTGGTGGATGGAGATGATTTTGTTGTTGAAAAAACTCATTAAAGAGTTACAGGTGTGGGTTGAGAAGAGATGGGGGAGGGAATGTGGGGGGCTGGAGGATTCTGTTGAGGAGTGAAAAGAGAGATTTGGTGTTTTTTGGTGTTTTTGTGACTCGCTTTCACAACAAAAGGATGAAATCTTGCTAAATTCACAAATGTTGATTTTCTGACTTTCTGAAAAGTCTGGTTTTGGCTGCCAGACAGCTGTCATGGATGAGCAGGTGGCCCACAGAAGCCGGTGTCACAGGATCAAGGCAAGGCAAGTTTATTTGTATAGCACATTTCGTGTACAAGACAATTCGAAGTGCTTTACATAAAACGTTTGAAGCATTACAGAGCATTAAAAAGTACATTAAACAAGAGGAAATGAAAAAGAGGATAAAATAATAAAATGCAAAAAGTTAATCAACATTTGTTTTTGATTAAAAAAAGGAATTTCAATACATGCATAATAAATTGAAATAAAAATTAATTTAAAAAATAAATTGATTAAATTAAAAAAATGAAGAGTGTAGATAAAATCCTTTCAGTTGTCATGTGCACATCTAAACAGAACTGTTTTCAGTCTGGATCTGAACATTGTCAGAGTTCAGGTCTGTCTCACATCTTCTGGAAGACTGTTCCAGATTTTAGGAGCATAAAACTGAAATGCAGCTTCACCTTGTTTAGTCCTGACTCTGGACACCAGCAGGAGACCACTACCTGAGGTTCTCAGAGTCCAGGTTGGTTCATATGGATCTAACATGTCAGAGATGGACTTTGGAGCCATGAAGAGACTTGAACACAAGTAGAGCTGTTTTAAAGTCTATTCTCTGAGTGACAGGAAGCCAGAGACCTCAGGACTGGACTAATATGGTCGTATCTCCTGGTTCTAGTCAGGACCAGTGCAGAGACCTCAGGACTGGACTAATATGGTCGTATCTCCTGGTTCTAGTCAGGACCAGTGCAGAGACCTCAGGACTGGACTAATATGGTCGTATCTCCTGGTTCTAGTCAGGACCAGTGCAGAGACCTCAGGACTGGACTAATATGGTCGTATTTCCTGGTTCTAGTCAGGACCAGTGCAGAGACCTCAGGACTGGACTAATATGGTCGTATCTCCTGGTTCTAGTCAGGACCAGTGCAGAGACCTCAGGACTGGACTAATATGGTCGTATCTCCTGGTTCTAGTCAGGACCAGTGCAGAGACCTCAGGACTGGACTAATATGGTCGTATCTCCTGGTTCTAGTCAGGACCAGTGCAGAGACCTCAGGACTGGACTAATATGGTCGTATTTCCTGGTTCTAGTCAGGACCAGTGCAGAGACCTCAGGACTGGACTAATATGGTCGTATCTCCTGGTTCTAGTCAGGACCAGTGCAGAGACCTCAGGACTGGACTAATATGGTCGTATCTCCTGGTTCTAGTCAGGACCAGTGCAGAGACCTCAGGACTGGACTAATATGGTCGTATCTCCTGGTTCTAGTCAGGACCAGTGCAGAGACCTCCGGACTGGACTAATATGGTCGTATCTCCTGGTTTTCTAGTCAGGACCAGTGCAGAGACCTCAGGACTGGACTAATATGGTCGTATATTTCCTGGTTCTAGTCAGGACCAGTGCAGAGACCTCAGGACTGGACTAATATGGTCGTATCTCCTGGTTCTAGTCAGGACCAGTGCAGAGACCTCAGGACTGGACTAATATGGTCGTATTTCCTGGTTCTAGTCAGGACCAGTGCAGAGACCTCAGGACTGGACTAATATGGTCGTATCTCCTGGTTCTAGTCAGGACCAGTGCAGAGACCTCAGGACTGGACTAATATGGTCGTATTTCCTGGTTCTAGTCAGGACCAGTGCAGAGACCTCAGGACTGGACTAATATGGTCGTATTTCCTGGTTCTAGTCAGGACCAGTGCAGAGACCTCAGGACTGGACTAATATGGTCGTATCTCCTGGTTCTAGTCAGGACCAGTGCAGAGACCTCAGGACTGGACTAATATGGTCGTATCTCCTGGTTTCTAGTCAGGACCAGTGCAGAGACCTCAGGACTGGACTAATATGGTCGTATCTCCTGGTTCTAGTCAGGACCAGTGCAGAGACCTCAGGACTGGACTAATATGGTCGTATCTCCTGGTTCTAGTCAGGACCAGTGCAGAGACCTCAGGACTGGACTAATATGGTCGTATTTCCTGGTTCTAGTCAGGACCAGTGCAGAGACCTCAGGACTGGACTAATATGGTCGTATTTCCTGGTTCTAGTCAGGACCAGTGCAGAGACCTCAGGACTGGACTAATATGGTCGTATCTCCTGGTTCTAGTCAGTCAGGACCAGTGCAGAGACCTCAGGACTGGACTAATATGGTCGTATCTCCTGGTTCTAGTCAGGACCAGTGCAGAGACCTCAGGACTGGACTAATATGGTCGTATCTCCTGGTTCTAGTCAGGACCAGTGCAGAGACCTCAGGACTGGACTAATATGGTCGTATCTCCTGGTTCTAGTCAGGACCAGTGCAGAGACCTCAGGACTGGACTAATATGGTCGTATCTCCTGGTTCTAGTCAGGACCAGTGCAGAGACCTCAGGACTGGACTAATATGGTCGTATTTCCTGGTTCTAGTCAGGACCAGTGCAGAGACCTCAGGACTGGACTAATATGGTCGTATCTCCTGGTTCTAGTCAGGACCAGTGCAGAGACCTCAGGACTGGACTAATATGGTCGTATCTCCTGGTTCTAGTCAGGACCAGTGCAGAGACCTCAGGACTGGACTAATATGGTCGTATCTCCTGGTTCTAGTCAGGACCAGTGCAGAGACCTCAGGACTGGACTAATATGGTCGTATCTCCTGGTTCTAGTCAGGACCAGTGCAGAGACCTCAGGACTGGACTAATATGGTCGTATCTCCTGGTTCTAGTCAGGACCAGTGCAGAGACCTCAGGACTGGACTAATGTGGTCGTATTTCCTGGTTCTAGTCAGGACCAGTGCAGAGACCTCAGGACTGGACTAATATGGTCGTATTTCCTGGTTCTAGTCAGGACCAGTGCAGAGACCTCAGGACTGGACTAATGTGGTCGTATCTCCTGGTTCTAGTCAGGACCAGTGCAGAGACCTCAGGACTGGACTAATATGGTCGTATTTCCTGGTTCTAGTCAGTGCAGAGACCTCAGGACTGGACTAATGTGGGTATTTCCTGGTTCTAGTCAGGACCAGTGCAGAGACCTCAGGACTGGACTAATGTGGTCGTATTTCCTGGTTCTAGTCAGGACCAGTGCAGAGACCTCAGGACTGGACTAATATGGTCGTATCTCCTGGTTCTAGTCAGGACCAGTGCAGAGACCTCAGGACTGGACTAATATGGTTGTATCTCCTGGTTCTAGTCAGGACCAGTGCAGAGACCTCAGGACTGGACTAATATGGTCGTATTTCCTGGTTCTAGTCAGGACCAGTGCAGAGACCTCAGGACTGGACTAATATGGTCGTATTTCCTGGTTCTAGTCAGGACCAGTGCAGAGACCTCAGGACTGGACTAATATGGTTGTATCTCCTGGTTCTAGTCAGGACCAGTGCAGAGACCTCAGGACTGGACTAATATGGTCGTATTTCCTGGTTCTAGTCAGGACCAGTGCAGAGACCTCAGGACTGGACTAATATGGTCGTATCTCCTGGTTCTAGTCAGGACCAGTGCAGAGACCTCAGGACTGGACTAATATGTGGTCGTATCTCCTGGTTCTAGTCAGGACCAGTGCAGAGACCTCAGGACTGGACTAATATGGTCGTATTTCCTGGTTCTAGTCAGGACCAGTGCAGAGACCTCAGGACTGGACTAATATGGTCGTATCTCCTGGTTCTAGTCAGGACCAGTGCAGAGACCTCAGGACTGGACTAATATGGTCGTATCTCCTGGTTCTAGTCAGGACCAGTGCAGAGAGACCTCAGGACTGGACTAATATGGTTGTATTTCCTGGTTCTAGTCAGGACCAGTGCAGAGACCTCAGGACTGGACTAATATGGTCGTATCTCCTGGTTCTAGTCAGGACCAGTGTGCAGAGACCTCAGGACTGGACTAATATGGTCGTATTTCCTGGTTCTAGTCAGGACCAGTGCAGAGACCTCAGGACTGGACTAATATGGTCGTATCTCCTGGTTCTAGTCAGGACCAGTGCAGAGACCTCAGGACTGGACTAATATGGTCGTATCTCCTGGTTCTAGTCAGGACCAGTGCAGAGACCTCAGGACTGGACTAATGTGGTTGTATCTCCTGGTTCTAGTCAGGACCAGTGCAGAGACCTCAGGACTGGACTAATATGGTCGTATCTCCTGGTTCTAGTCAGGACCAGTGCAGAGACCTCAGGACTGGACTAATGTGGTCGTATCTCCTGGTTCCTAGTCAGGACCAGTGCAGAGACCTCAGGACTGGATTAATATGGTTGTATTTCCTGGTTCCAGTCAGTGCAGAGACCTCAGGACTGGACTAATGTGGTTGTATTTCCTGGTTCTAGTCAGGACCAGTGCAGAGACCTCAGGACTGGACTAATGTGGTTGTATCTCCTGGTTCTAGTCAGGACCAGTGCAGAGACCTCAGGACTGGACTAATGTGGTTGTATCTCCTGGTTCTAGTCAGGACCAGTGCAGAGACCTCAGGACTGGACTAATATGGTCGTATCTCCTGGTTCCAGTCAGGACCAGTGCAGAGACCTCAGGACTGGACTAATATGGTTGTATCTCCTGGTTCTAGTCAGGACCAGTGCAGAGACCTCAGGACTGGACTAATATGGTTGTATCTCCTGGTTCTAGTCAGGACCAGTGCAGAGACCTCAGGACTGGACTAATATGGTCGTATCTCCTGGTTCTAGTCAGGACCAGTGCAGAGACCTCAGGACTGGACTAATATGGTTGTATTTCCTGGTTCTAGTCAGGACCAGTGCAGAGACCTCAGGACTGGACTAATATGGTCGTATCTCCTGGTTCTAGTCAGGACCAGTGCAGAGACCTCAGGACTGGACTAATATGGTTGTATCTCCTGGTTCCAGTCAGGACCAGTGCAGAGACCTCAGGACTGGACTAATATGGTTGTATTTCCTGATTCCATTCAGGACCAGTGCAGAGACCTCAGGACTGGACTAATGTGGTCGTATCTCCTGGTTCCAGTCAGGACATGTGCAGCAATGTTCTGGATGTACTGCAGCTGTCTTACAGCTGGTTTAGAGCCCAGTGAGGAGGCCGTTACAGTAGTCTAACCTGGTGGAGATGAACGCATGGATTAGTCTTTTTAAATCTGGTTTAGACACTATTCCTTTGATTCTGGCAATGTTTTTTAGGTGGTAAAAGCTGCTGATGTTATTGCTTTAATGTGGAATCTTCGATTCCCTGCTTGTCTCTCTGATTCTCATTGTTGTCTGTTCAGTTTTAATAAAAGATACCAGAGCCACTAAACCTTTATATTATACTGTAAATAAGTGTCATTTCCCTGAGCGTGCCCTTTACTCCTGGCTTGAACACTCGGCCCCCCGTGCACGACTCTCATATAAATGTATAAATACTCTCATAACATTGTAGGAAAGAAATCAAAGATGACTTTGCTGCTACTTTAAACTTTGACCTGAAAGTAAAGCTATAGAGAAATCCCCTCTGAGCCCTTTGTTCTTGCCCTTTATTTATTTATTTGTTTATTTTTCCTGCAGGTGGACTGCTGTGTGCGTACGTGTGCACGTGTGTGTGTGTACGTGCGTGCATGTGTGTGTGCTCTGACCTTGGGAGCAGCCATTGATTTGTTTACCTGTGCGCTGCTGACAGTTTCTCATCAGGTTTCTTTCACACAACACTTCCAGGAGTCTGGCCCTCACAGCCCAGCCACGCTTGATCAATGCGCCCGATAGATCCACCCCGGCGGTATAAATCCGCTGAATGGCCCTTTAATGGGCGCTCGCGCCCCATTTAGTGGCTGCAATAAGGCTTCTTTTGTGGCTGAAGCAGCATTGTGGGGCTGTACGAGGAGGAAACGCCATCCTGAAAGAAGACCTTCATTTGGAAGACGACAGCGACCACAGAGCTTTATTCCAGCTTTTTTTTTTTTTTTTTGTCTAATGAATACAGTCTTCAAAATCTTCAGCGAGAGGAGAAAATAAATCGAAATGAGCTCTGGCATTAAACTATTTCGTCTCCATTTGTGGATTTGTAATGTGCAGGGGTTAAAGCAAAAAAATATTCTGAGCCTGAACTTTTGTGTGTGCGTGCGTGTGTGCGTGCATGCATGTGTGTGTGGTGGAAGTGGGGGTTGTTACTACAACATGGTAGGTAACACATGTAGCGTTTAGGATACTTTTGATAAAGTTATGTTGCAGCTTACCAGGTCACAGGGTGACATGTTATAAGGGAATGTGAAATTCAGTCAGGCAGGATGAAAATTTGGATGACAACCATTCAGTTGAGGGTTTATAACAAAGGCCATCAACTCCAACTATTGTGCAGCATTTGTGCTATTCATTTTGTAAAAAGATAAATTGCAACAGTGAAGTGTAGATAACACTGGAATTCTATATGGCAACATTTCCATAATCCATTTGCTCAACAGGAATAATGGTAAATTAAGTTTTAGGAAATTAATAGAAAATAGATCATTAAAATAATTATTCAATTAACAACAAATCATTAAACTATTTTTTTTAAAACTCTGGTGTTGTTTCATTTGGGTTCAATTATCTGCACGTTGATTAGAAATCAACAGTTTTGCCAGCTATGTTGTCTTCAGCTATTTGGTTTTTTGCATTAATTTACCAGAGGTTGGGAGAGCTTCAACAACAAATCGTGCTCTGTGATGAATTCGTATTTTCAAGTTCCAAACATGGTCAGTCACTGATGCTGGTACATCAGCTGTGGTGGTTGCTCCTGGTAACCGTGTTGTGTGTTGTAGAGCAGGGGTCCCCAACCCCCGATGCCAGGCCCGGTACCGCTCCGTGGGTCATTTGGTACCAGGCCACACAGAAAAAAATAAATCACTTCCATTATTACCGTTTGATTTATTATTTGAGTCTAAATGATGTTTTATTTAGAAAAATGACTGAATTCTCTCTATTACAGCCGTCTATGACTGATTTTTGAATTCCAGACTCGTGTCTGGGTCATACGACGGAGTATTAGGGCCACATTGGGAAAAAATAATTGTGGGCAATGATTTTTTTTTGTTTTTCATTCCTCACTTACGAGAAGAAAGTCGAAATGCAGATTCCACAATAAAGGTGTCTTAAAGATTTATTCAAACCAGCTTTACTCTACCAACATAATGTCTGTTTCTATGTGCTTTTATCACATAGACACAGTATTATAATAAGTATTTGTACTTTGAAGAGATTGTGTCAGAAATTGCACCTATTCAGAAAAAGAATTGAATCTTTGTGTCAGTGGTGCGCGAGCGCTCTCTGGCGGTACGCAGGAACGTCATGACTTTCCACAATTTCACAAAAAAAAAAAAAAAAAGAAAAAAAATCGGAAACATACAATGCATTATAAATACGTTTCAAACGAAATGTGTAGCTTGAAATAATTAAAATAAAAAAATTAAAATTAAAAAAATATAAAAAATATTTGTTGCATATTCAGTTGCAGTGCAGATGTAACAACTTTTGAGTGTGTTTATTTTGCTCTGTATGAGAGTATGAGTATGTGAGAACTGCTGGACAGAGTTGTAAATGTCTGTTTCAGTAAAGTAACAATTCAGGCAACAATAGATAACCACAATACGGAATAAACATCTCTCCTATGTGTTTAAAGCTATTTGAGAAGGCATATATGGCTATATTTTAAAACTGGTCATCATGGTGGTACTCAGAGAGCTGAATAGTTTCTCAGGTGGTATACAGTATTAAACATTTGAGAACCACTGCTCTAGAACAATTTTCCAGCCAGTGTAAGATCCCCCAGAGCTTACGTTAACTTCAACTTTCATACAATTGGTTTTCTCACAAAAAAAAAAGAAAATCAAAATTTTCTTGGAAAATTGGAAAAAAAAGAAAAATCAAGACTTTTTTTCATTTACGTGAAAATTATGACTTAACTCTTTTTTTTAAGCAATTTTTACATTTTTAGACATAAAATTCCAACATTTTCACTCATATTTAAGATCTTTTGGGGATTTTAAGACAGAATGTTCCTTTCTTTCCTGAAAAGTTTCAGCTTAGCAGAAAAACAAATCTGTATCTCTATGATTGTAGAAATAAAGACTGTAATCAAAAACAAGCGTACTGTAGGATTATTGTATCATATCCTATTAAATCACCCCCAGAAATGCACGAGCCTGAGCCCAGATGTTGCAGCTCAGCCGTCCTGATGCAGCCTCCCCAGCAGACCAGACACTACTAAAACATCTGCATACGTTTCTGCAGATGTTAGAGGACCTGTACAACCAGTCCCAGTGTAGTGTCAAGTTCCAACCTGATGGACATATCGGTCTTAACAACTTCAGTGTCCTGACTCTCAGTGTGAATAGAGGGGGAGGGCAGGAAACCAGCTGTCTCATTTGGTTTCTTCTTCTTCTTCCTTCAGAGTCCTGCTGAAGTGTGTGTTTGTGTTGTGTTCGGGTGGAGCTGGTTTCCGTCCCACTGTTCCACTAAGTCCTTCAGCAGGACTCTGTACTCGCCATCTTCACCCCCAGTACCAGAATATCTCCCCACCTGCAGCTGATGAGGTGCTGACACTGAACAAATCCCCTCCCCTTAATTATTATCAAGCATCTCGAGGAACATGTACCGGGCGACATGTTTGACAACGTGAGGATTTGTTTGCGAACTCTGCTGCAACAGATGGCGGGCATTTCTATAAATAAGTCGCTCTCCTGAGTAGGAGATTAGTGCATTTGGGCTGGTTTTTAATGGTCTCCGGGAGAGATTATAAAGTAAGCTGATTCATAATGCAGTGAATCAGCCATCAACAAGGCTCTGGGAAGAATCAAACGAGTCCAAACCGCCAGCGTGCTTAACACGTTGTAAGATTTACAACTCGGCTCTTCTCTGATGCATCGCATGTTACAGTCTGCATCACTGAACGCTCCGCTGGGTCCTTATCCTCAGTGAAGGATGCTCTTCACTCCCTCAGTCCCACAGGAACACACCAGAACATGTCGGAAGGCTGGAAGCTGCTCCAGCTGAAGAAGAGGAACCAAATCCAGATTAAAGTCCATGTATCTGATTACAGCGCCATCACAGTCCCCGTTGGTAGGATGGTCAGATGTTCCGCTCCAACCATTCAGTGTACACACCCTCTCTAAAGGTTAAAAACAAGATGAGGTGATGCCTGTTAATAGACGCACATACTTTACTCTGGTTAGTACTGTAACAGGAACGTCTCAGGAGGCTGCATAATTGTCCTCTTCAGTCATTTAAGACATTGATCAGGACTCTGCGACTGCTTCAGTTGCCTTTACTTGTTAGAACAACCCTGTCAATAGTTCTCAGGAAATCCATTCACCTTTTTATAGGTCAAGTGTGTTTTCTCCAGGGCGTGTGCAGGAATTCATTACGCGCTCAAAAAAAGAAAAAGGAGAAGAAACCTTGTTGTATGAAGGACACAGTCTCATAAAGCCCTGGTTATTACTGGGGCTAAACTTACTGAGGATTTGTTTTTGTAAACACAGAACAATGTCATTACAAGGATTCATCCACCGCAGATATCTAAAAATACGGCCACCAATCTATTTTTATTTTATTCTTTTTTCTTTTCCAGATAGCCTTGTGGCGCATGGAAACATACATTGAATACACAGAGAAACGCAGTGAAAGAGAATTTATACACAAGCTTCGCATTTGTTTGACAACGTTGGAACAAGATAAGAATTGTGTGGACGTCTGCGGAGGATGCTGATGTAGCCTCAGGTGGGCGGTTATCTGCAGGCCGGTCGCTGCGCTTATATAATTTACCTTTTTTATCCCTCTCTCCGTTCTATTTCAACAACTTGGAGAAAATGTGACCCAGAGGCTAACACCAAGAAAACATATGCATATTCCTCCACCTTTGTGTCCTCCGTGAACTTTAAAATGTGGTGTGGGTTGGTCTAAGTTATCAGTGTTGTAAAACCAATGTTTTGGCCTTTAACAGGGACTTTTCTTTCCCTCATGTATAAATTATCTGGGCAGGTGTGGTCGGCCGTCCAAGTGTTCCACCAACTGGGACGGTAATGTTGTACTCAGAAACATCTGCTTTAATGTGGAGTCGGTTCCACCTCTGCAGCTGGATCTGCTCCCGCTCCTCTTGGGAGGCTTTCCATCAGATTCTGGAGTGTTTCTGTGGACCTTTGTATCCACTCATCCTGCCATAGAAGCCCATGTCATGAAGCTCCCGCAGCAGTTTTAGTGTTGACATGGATGCCAGTGGAAGTTCAGCCAACCTTACCTGGATACAGATTTAGTTCAATTCAGCTTTATTTGTGTAGTGTTTATTGCAATACAAATTGTTTCTAGGTGTTTTTCAGAGACCTGGATCATGACCCCTGAGCAAATATTAAGTAAAGGAGCAGTGGCAAGTAAAAACCCACTTCAAGAGGAAGAAACCTTGAGCAAGACCTGGATCATATGAGGGGACCTTCCTGCTGAAGATCAGCCGGATAAAGAAAGAAAAAGAGAGGAGAAACAGGACAGAGAGAGGATTGAGGACAGAGAGGAGGGAGGACAGAGAAGATGGAGGACAGAGAGGAGGGAGGACAGAGATGAGGGAGGGCAGAGAGAGGATGGAGGACAGAGAGGAGGGAGGGGAGAGTAGAGGGGTGAGGACACCAGTCAGTGGATCATGTTGGTGTCTCCCTGCAGAGTAGATCTATAGCAGCATAGCTATGATGAGGCTATGTTTCAGACCAGCCTGCTCTAGTCTGGTCTTCATCCATTCCTGTAACCGTAGCTATAACTATTAACCCCTACACACTATAGTTTAGACTAACTGCCAGCTTTCCTAAACAGAAATGTTTTCAGTTTAGTTTTAAAGATGGAGGTGGTTTTAAAGATAACGGTGCCTTGTAGCAGAAGGCCCGTCCTCCAAATCTACTTCTGGATATTCTAGGAACGATGAGTAATTCTGCACTCTGAGAGCAAAGAGCTCTATTAGGAGCATCAGGAGTTAATCAATCACTGCAGCTGGATTTCACTTCTAGTCAA
Organism: Hirundichthys speculiger; assembly: GCA_018398805.1. Taxonomy (NCBI): domain Eukaryota; kingdom Metazoa; phylum Chordata; class Actinopteri; order Beloniformes; family Exocoetidae; genus Hirundichthys; species Hirundichthys speculiger. Next base: position 864,590 of record JAGFBZ010000636.1, on the reverse strand, counting down.
GAACTGACTAACACCTGGATTAGTCTCTCAGCACCTCCCAGGGAGAGGATGCTCCTGATCTTGGAGATATTACGGAGGTGGTAAAAGGCTGTCTGACAAACCTGATTAATATGCTGTTTAAACCACACCCTGATCTAAAATAACTCAGAGGTTTCTCACAGTTGGACTGGACGCCAGTGTAAAATCAGTTAATCCATTCCTAAACTCCTAACAATCACCTCTGTTTGATCAGAATTTAAAAGCTAAAACTTTGTGGATGTCCAGGTCTTAACAGGCTTTACCACTGTTACCTTCACTGCTCTAGTTTGCTGACCTTACTAACACAACCAGTTCCTGGATTTGATATTAAAACAGCCCATACATGCAGTAAAGGAAAACATCAAATGTAAAGGTGAGGTAAAAATATTTAATATCTCTAAAAGATGAATGAATTAAGGAGATCTGATTTTGGAGTTTGAAGGTTTTTTTTTTGTAAACCATATCAGTCTGGAGGAGCACAGTTTTCCACCCCACGTGGAAAGATCTGTCTTCATCGATGCCTCTGCTGGACAGAGCTGTCAGCATCCCCAGATCCTCTTCTTTCTTTTTAATTTCATGAGATAAAATGGGAGACAGAGTCTCTTTTTCAGAATTAGTCTCCTGTACTGCCACGTCCAGAGGTCCTGGCTACCCCCCCCAAACAACCATCCAAACGCCCCCCAACATCAACGTACAAACACAAGATTGTATTACATTTTTGATCTTTTTTACATAAATATATTATTGAACAACAACACGAAGAACAATAAATACTAAAAGATAAATGAATGAAATAAAGTATATAAACACCAATGTCAGCCGGTACCTCACTCCTCTGCAAACCTCTGCAAACCAGCTGTGTCCGAATTCTGTCAGTCAGAACTGAAGGCGAATTAGCAGTGTCAGTAGACAGAGGCTCATCCTCAGGCACAGGATTTGGTGGAGATTTTGGTTGAAGCATTTCTAATAAAGAGCACATGGTATAGTTAGGGATGCACGATAACTGTTTTTTAAAACAGATACCGATAACCGATAACTTTCAGCTCCTAAAGACCGATACCGATAACCGATAACACCACATATACCTAAGATCATTACATCAATACTATGAACAAAATCAAAAATAGTTTTGACTCTTTAAATGAACAGATATTTGTGTAAATAAACTGAAAAAGTTAACTCCATAGTAACAAAAAATTATTTTTAAAGGATTTTGGCTTGTGTTTCTATTCAAAGGAATGCCTTTTAATTACAGTAAATGACGTTCAGTAGTTTTGGGGATTTTTTTTAATCTCATGGAAGCTTTAGATGAGAGAGATGATGGAGGGGAGCGGAGGGGTTGACTTGCTGCTGGTTTGCTCACGTTAGCTCATGTTAGCTCATGTTAGCTCACATTAGCGCAATTTCAAAACTCCATGGAAGTGATGGTTGTGTTTCAGGTGGCTGATCGGGTTTGACGTATTAAAGCTTGTGCTATTTTTTCCTCCTTCGCTTGGAGCATTTGTCACAAATAACTAGCGAACTATCTTCTTCTGAAACTTTAACAAAGTTCCATATAATCGCCGCCATGTTTGTTTGTTTTTATCAGCGCACTGAACTGCATGCTGCATTCAAGGTGTAACGTAAAATCCCCCGTTCCCTTGTTTGCTAGTCGTTCTTTCAGCCTTATCTATTTTTCTATTTTGTATGTGTAACATGTGGGAGAATACTGAGAATATCAATTCAAGTCAGCAACTACCAAAATTATGACCGAGATAACAAGTTATTTTCTGGCATGAGGGGGTATTCTTGATTTTCCTTACCGAGAAATAGTTTTTCTGATTATGCTGACGTCACATAACATAACATTCACTGCCGGTCATTCAAGGCTCAGAGGGAGTGAGGCACTGCCGTGTTAACAAAAATAGATATATGTTTTCGGGGCCATTCGTCATGATATCGGACTTATCGGGATGACGTCATAATTTCCTGTTATCGGCCCGATAGTTATCGGGTCGATAATTATTGTGCATCCCCTAGGTATTGTCAATAGTATATATTTGTTATTGACAGCATTTATAGTGTTTATAAAAGTACAAAGTTATGCAAGAATGTACACATACACCCCCCTTCAATCCACGCACGCGCACACAAACACATGCAGGCACGCTAGGGTTGCCAACTCCCTGAAGCTGGAAAGAGGAACATTTTTTGTACGGGGGGTCTGGGGGGTCCTCTCCCAGAAAATTTTGTGTTTCTTAGATGCAATTTCCTGCATTTTAAGGCATTGAAAAGACTGACGTCTTGCCACCCTACCCATGCCAGAAATTATGATGTTTTCTTATCCAGACCACAATCCTACTAATTTCAGGATAATTTTGTGAAATTAATTATGCATGTTGCACACAAAATGTTGCACACAACTTGTGTGCAACATGGGCCGGGCAGTTAGCTTTTAGAATGCCATCGTTTACACTGGTGAGCAATTTGTAGACAGAATGGTGCTTTCTGAAGTTAACATTTGCATTGTCGGCGGCATATGCGATGATGTTTTCAACATTAAGACCACATATGTGTCCAGACAGGAAAGGAGAGCCTTATGTGTGCCATTCGCAAATGTTTTCGTAGAAATCCAACAACTTGGACATTACGCCATCCGACGCGGAAAAGTAGCTCACACACACTGGAAACATTTTTCTGTTGCCCTTGTTAGAGGCATCGCTAGCGAGTGAAAAATAAAGGGGCTCACCATCACCTGAAGAAAGGTCGGAGACTATTTTCCCCACAGTGCTTGGACCCAACACATTCATGGTGATCATCTCCGCTTCGGTTCTTCCCAACTACATCTTCTTAGCGACGCTCGAGTCTTGAAATAAAGCCCCGTTTAATTTCACGGTGCAGTCAGCGCTGTTATAGCTGTGAACGTGTTTCATGGTGTGGTATATTTAGGCCACCTCGCTTGCAGAACTTTTGTCAATTTCAGCAGTAGATGCGGTGAAGAATGAAGTGATGTTGCTTGCTCCTTTAGCTAGCACAGCCTTTTTATGACACTCGGTGTCTTCATGACGGGATAAGTCGTGCTCGCCATCATGGCCAATCGATATCTCGTGGCGGCATAAAGTACAAAATGCTCTTCTAGGGTCTGTAGTGGCTTTAACCCACGACCTTTTCAAGTTCAAGAAAACTTTATTGTCCCCAGGGGGCAATTAACAGTGCATTAGCAGCAAGACAGTGACAATAACAATAACCACAACAATAAAATGCACAACACTGATAAGAACAAGACAATTAAAAGCAATAAAATAATAGAAACAGAGATAAAATTAGTTTAGCTTAGTTGCCCACAGTGCAGTATGTCTTAAAAGGGGGGTAAAAACTATTCATTATTTAAAAGGCCAATGGCCACCGGAACCCAGGATTTTTTAAATCTGTTTGTTCTTATTTTTGGCATCTGAAATCTCCGTCTGGAGGGGAGCAACCTGAATTCAGATGCCAGGGGGTGGCTCGGGTCAGAGGAGACCAGTCTTGCCTTCTTCAAGGACCTGGTTCTATGCAAGGCTGAGATTTCTGTCAGGGGGGTGCCAACAATTCTACTGCACACTTTGATAATCCCCTGGAGTCTACTGCGATTTTTAAGAGTAATTAGCCCGAACCAGCAAATAAAAGAAAATGTCAAGACAGATTCAATAAAACAAGAATAAAACATTTTCATAAAACGTGTGTCAATGTTAAAATTCCTGAGTTTCCGGAGGAAGTACAAGCGCTGATTGGCCTTTTTGCACACGGCATCGATCTGATTATCGAAGGACAACCTGTCATCAATTATTGTCCCGAGGTATTTGTACAGCTGGACTGATTCTACAGCTAGACCGTTGATGGACAGGGGAGCGGTGGTTGCACGGGACTTCCTAAAATCAATGATCATTTCCTTGGTTTTGTTGATGTTAATGGTCAGGAAAGATGATTTGCACCACCGAATGAAGTCCTCCACTACAGGGCCGGGCACGGGGTCGTCATGGCTGAGGAGGGACACGATCACAGAATCATCGGCGAACTTAATGATGTGACGCTTCTCATGCAAACTCCGACAAGCGTTTGTATATAATACAAAAAGGAGCGGAGAAAGGACGCAACCCTGAGGAGAGCCGGTGGAGGAGAAGAGGACGTCAGACAGAACGCCGTTGACCCTGACCCGTTGTGATCTGTCAGTTAAAAAATCCAACAGCCAGTGAACCAGACCTTTGTCAATGTTAAAATTTAAAAGACGCTCGGCTAAAATGTGGGGCTGAATGCAGTTAAAAGCAGATGTAAAATCAATAAAAAGCAGGTGGACAAAACTTCCGACATTGCTTGTTTTATCTGCAAAGCCTCTTTTTTTTTAGCTGGTTCATCCATTTCCCTCAGTAAACTTCACTGATTACAACCGTCTCCCATAGCAACGTATACATGCAGGTTGGCGTAACCTATCACAGTTCCCTGATCAGAATGTGTCATCATACACCAGTCTGTTATCATTGGACAATATACTTTGTAAACGTTGAGTTTGGGGCATAGTAGCCTATCAAAACTCCCTGTTTATAATGTGTCACCAATCAGCAGTCTATCACTGGACGAAATGCTTCATAAACATTCCATTAAAAAATGCTGTCAAGACTATGATTGAAATGCGGGACGAGAGCAGTTCTTCACGGGGCAAATAAAATTCACCTAAAAAACGGGATGTCCCGGGCAAATCGGGACGGTTGGTAACCCTAAGGCACGCACACACACACACACACACACCTGACAGGTCCTGCAAAGACGTGGCTGCAGAGGTAGATGACTCCTCATTTTGGCCAGTGGAAACTGCTCCAAAATATTCCAGAAGTGCCCCTGAATTAACAATTAAGATAAAATATGTAAGTTAGATCACACTTAACATGCATCAGTTACCCAATTAAAATAAACTATAATAATGCACGAATTATTATCATTTGTTAACATCCTATTAACTAAGCATAACACACTACAAATTATTCAAAAAGCTATATCACATAAAGCTTACAAAACGTCATGTCAGTGTTTATTGACATGAATGTTATTTAAGTTATTTAAGTTAGCATAGACCCACGTATAGCATTAAAAATTTCACAGTCAGGGCGTACTATTGTTTACCAAATTTCCAGACTAATAAGCCTGTGTGAACTTGCACTTGTGTTGTAAACACAAACTAGCCTACTGGTGAAATGCTAGCTGCCAGTTCAGCAAAGATAGAAAACAAATACAGTCGTCTTCTGTGGCTAAGTAGCAACATATTAGCAAGAGGATAATACATAGCGTATAGGCTACTGTTTCATTACATGCTAAATTAACGTCACTCATAGAGACCTGCATGCCTTTATCTTTTGAACGTTTCTCATCTTCTTCTTTCCTTCTTTTCCTGAACTGGGCACCTGATGGTTTTTTTTTTGGTCGTTTGTCCATGATGCAGCACCCTTGACTCGACTCAACATCATCACCTTTTACGTCCGTCAATCACCCAGAGTCAAGATTGACGTGATGTAAACAATTACACGTTGATGCAGCCACAGATTCCTGTTTTTTGTTTGTTTGTTTGTTTTGTTTGACTGGTTTTTCATTACTCTCAGCAGTAAGTTGACATGATAGTAGGGGCGCCCCAGCGCTTACTCTACTAACTTGACGTGGAAATGAGCGGTATTAGTCTAGAAAACTAGCGTTTTTTGTTTTTTTTTTTGTTTTTTTAGGGCGCTTATGCGCCCTCAAATAGATTGCACCCTGGGCGGTCGCCCACATTGCCCATAGCAAAAACCACCCCTGGCCACATCTGTCCAGGGTCTCTTTAATTCTTCTCTGAAAAATGAGGGAAATAAATTGATAAGAACACGGATCTTTTGGATGTTTTTCGAAGTGCATTTTCTCTGTCTCAAACATTGCAGGTATGCCTGAGTCTTGTGAGTTTGAGGATGAAAGGACAGTGTCCCTGTTTTTCTGATCCTGGTGTTCTGTAGCAGAGAGACGGCAGATTAAACTGGATATGTGAAAACTGACGGGCCACATCAGTCACATTTGAAATGGATAAATGGTTTCTGTAATGTTTCAAAACAGCTTTGCAGCTCTTAACCTCTGAGAGTGATCAGATCAGCCCACCAGTCTGGCTGGGTCCAGTCCCAGACACGCTCCCAGCTCAATCAAATATGTTTTATTTGATTTGCACCACTGCAGTACTGTTTAGGATATAATACTACCCCGTATAATTACCTAAAGTTGCCCCGAAGGTTTAAATACTCAGTACAGTCGGCTTTATTCCATTAGTTCTGATTGTGTGCTCTTGGTGCACAAATCATTTCTTTTTTTTCTTTTTTTTTTAAACATTATTAATACCCTTTACAGATCAATAGAAAAGGCAAAAAACTGGTCAAAATAATGTTACTTAAGTAGAAGTAAAAAGTACTCATCCAAATAATTTCTCAAGAGAAAAAAGTAATAAACAAAGTACCTCCAGTACTGAGTTACTGTTTGAATGTAACATCTGATTTGTTTGATTTAGAACTGAAATAATCAGACAGGCAAAAAATACAAATTAAAGTGAAAATTCGTGTATTTTCAAATAATGAAATTTAAAAAATTACATAAATAAAATATAATGAATAAATATAATAAAATAAAAGAAATCCAAATGAAATAAAATAGATCAAAATAAAGAACATGTTTATTAAATGATAATTTAAAAAAGATTCAGATATAATCATATCAATATGAAACTATCATATCTTGTCAGCTAAAATAAAGAAATGTGTCATGATATATATTTTCGCCCTACTGTCCAGTCTGGGTCCCAGCCAAGCGCCAACATCTCCACTTCTGGGTTGAAGCCTGGCTGAACAACCAAACAGTTGCAGTTCCTCTACTGACCACCAGGTGCAGAGAACAGAGCAAATCTCCATCGACTCCTATGTTAAAATGTCCAACTTCACAGTAGAATATTTACATATTTACAGCCTGGTATAAAACACAGTTTTGGTCTTGATAGTTAGACTGTATATCAAAGACAACTGTATGGGGGTGTTTGTTTGTTTGTTTGTTTGTTATTTTTGTTCCACCTCGGTAAAATTGCATGAAGCAACAAATTCATTCGCTGGCTGTTGGTCCCAGCAAATCTCCATGAGTCCTTGCAGTAGTGGTTTCCTGACTGAATTGATGACTCTCTAACATGGTTGTGGAGGAATTTAGCTCCATTCTTTGTTACAACATTCCTTCATTTCATCAAGGTTTTTGGACATTTGTTTCTATGCAGCCCTCTAAGGGTCCCATCAGAGCATTTGAGTCAGGTTGAGGTCTGGACTTTGACTTGGTCATGTCAAAACGTTGATTTGTTCAAATATCATCCATTTTGATGGAGATTTGCTGCAGTTTTTGGAACCATTTTGATGTCACGTGACCCAGTTTCACTCAATTACTGCAAGGTGTCCAGGTGCCCAAAGCATCATCCCTCCACCTCTGTGCTTGACAGTGTGTATGAGGTGTTTCTGCTGAAATGCTGTGTTTGGTTTTCTCCAAACACGGTTATGGACATTGAGGCCAAACGACTCCACTTTGGTCTCATCTGTCCATATGATCTTGTGCCAGAAGTCTCGTGTTTTGTTGAGATGAAGTTTTGTGAACCTCAGTAGTGCTTCCATGTTGTCCTTGGACAGAAGAGGTTTTCTCCTGGAAACACTTCCAAACAAACCACACTGGTTCAGTCATCTTCTTATTGTGCTGTCATTGACTTTTCTAGAGGGTTCCTACAATATTCCTTAAAAGGTTCACCAATATTCCAGCCACGATCCTCCATCCTTGCACTAATATTCCATCTATTGTCCACCATTCTTCCAGCAATATTCCTGCAAAGTTCCAATGTTCCAGGAATATTTACCAATATCTTAGCAGCATTCTTGAAATGTTCCTGCAATATTCAAGCAATGTTCCTGCAATGTTCCAGTTATGTTACGACAATGTTTCACCAACATTACATCTCCTAATTCCTATGGAAGTTGTAAGGGGGTACTTAGGATTGCCCACAAGATTTACTTTTTTTCTTTTATCTACTTTTTTTTTTTGTGAAACATGTAATTGCACAGGCAGCAGGGTGTCTTGGTGGTCAGCTCTGTTGTCTCCCAGCTAGAAGGTTCCTGGTTCAAACCTCAGCAGGTCTTTTTGTGTGGAGTGTCCATGTTCTCCTGGTGCTTGGGTTTCCTGACAGATATTGGGTGGATGGGTGGAGATAGATGATGGATGGATGTAATGGCACAATGAAAAAAGATGTTGTTGCCTGCCTAACACTAAGAACTACTTTTTTCAGGTGATGTTCATTGTGTTTTTACACAAAAGAAAAAAAAATCCAGTCGTGTTCAATAATATGTCAACAATTGATCTGGTGTGGGATGTTTGGGGAATAATGACGGTGATTTGAACATTTCTTTATATATATATGTAAGGATTTTGTGGCTATACTGAAAGAAGGCAGGGGGGAAGGTTGGGTAAAATATTACAGGTGGGGAGTCGAACCTGTCGGAGGATGACAACACCTGTACCTGAACCACTTGGTCAACACGGTGATATACCCGGAGGTTTTCTTTTGTTAGACCGCTGACTAAATATTAAAATCACAAACTAAGGATGGGTACAGTTAGAGCCGGTGTTGTGAAGTGTTAAATATAAAAAATATAAAAAAAAAAAAAAATTATAATATTAAAAATCGCTGGTGCCGGCCCCGCCCCTTCACCGCGGGGACCAATAAGCGCCGCCCGCGCGTCACTTCAGCGGCGGAAACAACAGAGGGAGCTTCAAAGCGCCGCGTACCCGGAGAGGAGATCAGAGGAGCCGAGCGGGGAGCTGAAGTCCGGCTGGTGATGCGCGGCGAGGAAAAAACCCAACGGTTCATGAGCGCGCGCGTCTATGTACGTGTGTGTGAAATGATCCTTTAGCGTGAACGACAGCATAGCCCGCAGGTTTTTTTTTTTTCCTCACAGAGATACTGAAACTTGGAGCCCTCTTTTTTCTATTTGTTTTTTCAAATAAATATTTGGGTATTTACCTGACGTACATCTGAGTCGTCTCCGTGGAGCCCGACGCCCAGGACGAGATGGGGAGCGAGAAGTACCTGCCGGAGCTTTTGGCAGAGAAGGACACGCTGGACCCGTCCTTTCAGCACTCTCTGCGGCTGCTGGAGCAGGGTAAGCACCGAGCACCGAGGCGGTCCCGGTCTCAGCCCGAGTCTCTGCTGCGTTGTTCGGTATGAACACAGCCGCCGGGTCCCGGCTGGACTCCAGACTGCACCTGCAGCTCCCGGGTTACAAACTTCTTACCTGAATTAGACCTCCATTCTGTCAAGTTTAAACACAAGTTAAATGCATTCCAGTAATCTGACTATCAGTGGTGGAAATAACAAGCTGATGCAATTCAGTTTTTGTGATATCAGAAAAAGTGCCACGATAGATGTTTCTGTTATCGATCTACACATGATAACAGCAAAATGACGGACATTTATATCGAATCACAGTAAGAAACGAAAATATCATTTCTGGGTTTATCTAGACAGATAAAATATATGATCCTGTCATAAAATAAACCACGAAAGGCCATTTTTTTGTATCGCGACTGTCACGTTGCTCATGATTAAATCGATGTATCGGTGTAGACGGATGGGTCAGTACGCCTGACTATCTTCCTCTTAATCTGCACCAAACCAATACCTTGAGTTTCGTACCGATATCTGAACGGTTTTTTCAGTACCCGTTTAGTAAAAATATAACATAAAGAAAGTTAAATTAGCAGGGCCTTGTGAAGACATTTTTAACACACTCAGTCAAATGACACAAATAAAATAATCTAAAATAAGATACTATACAGACGATTACACAATAATTTACTTCTACAACTATACAACCATTGAGACACTTATCGGTTTTTATGAAAAACCCAGACTTTCCTCCATGAAAACAACATTTGTTGCAAAAATGTGAATTTTTCCTCTAAAATCATAAATTTCACTAAGTCACAAATTTTTTTTTACTGAATTTTACTACTTTTTTTTAGTAGAAATTAAATGTTTTTGTTGTAAAATCACAAATTTCACAAAACTTGAACATAAATCATTACTATATATAAAAAAATTCTGATTTTTTTTTTTTTTATTAATTATGTCCTATAATCACAAATTTCACAAAATCATGACATCTTGAGAAATTACCACTTTTATGTCCTGAAACCACAAGTCTTTGCTATGAAATCTTGAGTTGGAGGATGGTGCGGTGGTGTTGCTGTTATAACGTTTGCTAAAAACACATTGAATTATATTCAGTGGTATTGAAGCAGTTGGATTAATAGCAGAAAAGCATTGATTTTTGATGCCCAGCTCTCCCTCCAGGTGTTCTGAAGGGACACCCAGCTGTTTAACAGGGACACCCAGGTGCTCTGCAGGACACCCAGGTGCTCTGCAGGACACCCAGGTGCTTTGCAGGACACCCAACTGTTTAACAGGGACACCCAACTGTTTAACAGGGACACCCAGGTGCTCTGCAGGACACCCAGGTGTTTAACAGGGACACCCAACTGTTTAACAGGGACACCCAGGTGCTCTGCAGGACACCCAGGTGTTTAACAGGGACAACCAGGTGTTTAACAGGGACACCCAGGTGTTCTGCAGGACACCCAGGTGTTCTGCAGGACACTCAGGTGTTCTGCAGGGAGACCCAGATGTTGAACAGGGAGACCCAGGTGTTCTGCAGGGAGACCCAGGTGCTCTGCAGGACACCCAGGTGCCCTGCAGGACACCCAGTTGTTTAACAGGGATACCCAGGTGCCCTGCAGGACACCCAGGTGTTTAACAGGGACACCCAGGTGTTCTACAGGACACCCAGGTGTTCTGCAGGGACACCCAGGTGCTCTGCAGGGACACCCAGGTGTTCTGCAGGGAGACCCAGGTGTTCTGCAGGGAGACCCAGGTGTTCTTCAGGGAGACCCAGGTGTTCTACAGGACACCCAGGTGTTCTGCAGGGACACCCAGGTGCTCTGCAGGGACACCCAGGTGTTCTGCAGGGACACCCAGGTGCTCTGCAGGGACACCCAGGTGTTCTGCAGGGAGACCCAGGTGTTCTGCAGGGAGACCCAGGTGTTCTTCAGGGAGACCCAGATGTTGAACAGGGACACCCAGATGTTGATGTTGACAACAGGGTTTAACAGGGACACCCAGGTGCTCTGCAGGACACCCAGCTGTTTTACAGGGACACCCAAGTGTTCCCAGGCCAGCTGAGAGCTACAATCCCTCCATCCTTGGTCACACAGCCAACAGAAGCACCTTTTTTCTGGGTCTGCATCAGTTTTTCTCCACTCTCAGGTCCCAGCAGGGACAGGTCAAATGCAGACTGCTTCTTCTCGCTGCCTGATCTGCTCTGCTGGATTTGTGAGTTTACCTGAAGGCCATCTGCTCATCTTAGGATGTGTATCTCGCTGTTAGAGAGGCTCTGGTGCCATATCTTCTTCCCAATACCTGCAATTCAGGTGTCAATACTACCAATACTGCCAATACTGAGTACTTAACCAATTTTTTTTTTCACTATATATATATATATATATATATATATATATATATATATATGTATATATATTAGGGGTGCAACGGTACAGGTGGCTCACGGTACAGTCTGTACCGCAGTTTTTCTTTGACGGTTTCGGTACGGATTCGGTACAGTTTCAGACCACCTGCTACCCTAAACCCGCGATTGCAAGATACAGAGTTTGCGGAAAGCGCAACTCGTATGTCGGCACGTGAAAGAGCGCGTCCAAATGGAATAAATGTGTGTCCACCTGGTCACATGTGGACATGCACAAATGGCTCTACCTCTTGATTACGCATCACCGTATTACTGTCATACATTTTTATTCTCTTGAGGTCAGAGGATGTCTGGTCAGCAGTTGTGGTGGATGTGGTAATAGTCATGGCCAGACACGTCAGTCTGTACAGCTGTAGCATGATCTCATCCAGATGTCTGCTGTGGAGGAAACCAAGGAGATCTTTGTCAAGCTGGAAAAGGTTGGATGCGGGAATTTATTTCCGATATGTCTGAAACTGTTGGTGGTCGAGGAGGGACAGGAACATTAATTGTTTGTGATCTTTAAATGCGCATCCAATGATTCGTTCTGTAGTATTTTAAAATTATCTGCGGCAATGCTAAAGGTAACAGAATGGCTGAAGAGGTCCAATCTTATGCTGAATATGGAGAAAACCGTCACAATGTACTTTTCAAATAAACGTAGTCAAGGAAACTTTCCTTCCATTCAGTTTGGTAGCCAAATTACGAAAAATGTTGAGGATTTTAAATATCTGGGTGTCACCTTAGATTCCACACTCAATTTTGATAAACATATAAAGAAAGTTTGCAGAGTGCTGAAGTTCAGTCTTGTTAACTTCCGCTACATCAGGAACTCATTAACTACCGAAGCTGCAAAAACCTATTTAAATGCACTGATTGTGTCACACATCTTGTACTGTATATCATCCTGGTCTCAGGCCAACATGACCACCTTAAATCCACTCAGATCAATCTATAATCAGGCCCTAAAAGTCTTAGATAAAAAACCGCGGCTGTACCATCATTGCAATATACTAAAGAAGTATAAAATGTTAAGCTTTGATAATCTAATTACATATTCTAATGTCCGTCTGGTACACAAAATCATACATGATGCTGCACCAACACCTCTGAAAACTTATGTTCAGCCTCGCTCTGAAATAATTACTCGAACATTAAGATCAACATCTAGGTGAGACTGCAACATTCCCAAAAGAAGGACTGCCTTTTCTCAATCAGCCTTCTCTTTTAAAGCCGTAAAAGTATGGAATGGACTCCCGGACAGAATAAAGACAATTCCAGATTATATAATTTTTTTCACATGCAGTCAAAAATTGGCTGCTCAGCAACCAGTCTTGCTCACATTAAGGGGCTCATTTTATTCTCGCATTATTCTGTACAGGATGCATTGTTTAGAGTAGTCATTTTTATTGTTTTTTAAGCTATTGTAAATTTATCCAATTGTTTTTGCGATTTTAATTTGTTGTATTTTATGTTCTTTGCCTTCTTGTCTTATCTGTGTTAAGGACTACAGATGGAAATTAGCTTGGTGCTAAATCTGGTGCAGCCATCTTTTTAATGCCACTGCACACGGTCCTTTAAATAAATAAAATAAAATAAAATTAAAAAAAACAAAAAAAGCACATCAGCTGCGCCAAGACACACAACTGGTAACAACTGGATCTTACGCAGGTAAGATACGGGTTTAGGGAGGTGGAAGATTGCGTTCTGTTATCTGTTAACTGTTTTCACTCCCTCGCCGGTGTATTCAAAAGCAAAACCAAAATGCTCCCACACCGATGATTAAAAAAAGTTTTTCCAAATTTCTCTGCTACCGCTGGCCATGCCTGCTTGTTTTTTTTTTTTTTCTCCTGCGTCTATGACCTGCAGCCAACCGGCCAAAGTGTGAAAGGCTGGTCACTGTGAGTGAGAGGAGGCGAGTGGACATTAACATGCAGTGGCGGGCCTGTTGCCTAAAAGGCACGCACGCTCACGTGCAATTCCGATGCAAAGTTAATGGAACATAAATACCACGGGACATAAAAGCGTATTGTCCCGTGCAGGTCGTACCGAACGGTTCGGTATTTTACCGAGTACTGTTACATCCCTGCTTCCTACCTGGTGCTTCAGTTGTGGTGGTTTCTCCTGAATGTGGGTTCCAGCAGGTCTCCTGACACTGAACTTCAGTCAGTGTTTTACTGTTATTAATAAATTGTTAATCAAAGATAAAACTGAAGAAACAAACTCTCCTTCTGAGAAGTGAACGATCTAAACAAAAAGAAAAACCCTTCCAGTGTCAGCAGTGTCCCAGTGGGAAGAGGGATAATTCCATTAGAAGGCATGCTTATTTATTATTCAAGTGTCTTTAAGACACAAACAGAAAATGCAGGAACCTTGTTCTCCTAATTATCCTAATTAACTTGGCTGCAAACATCTGTATGTGTCCCAGTAAAAGGCAGTTCAGTTTGGAGGGAGCTCACACTGACAACTGATTTTTTTTGCGTTCATGTTATCTAGAGATCTGCAGACTCTTCAAAAGTGGCCAGTAATTGATGGCTGATATTATCTCCCCAGTTTTTTTCTTTCTGGTTGTGTTTTAAAAGAGAGACTGAAAAGTAATTATGACTGGTCATGACTGGCACCTCAGACGCTTGTTGGCAGGATTTTGGTAATAGGTCATCCACCTTACAGACAAAAAGTAGAAAGATACTTTTTTATTTCTTCAGGTTATTAGAAACTCAATAAACAACTATCTTGGCACTGAAAGACAAATTATCCTGCTGGATTTCAGATTATTCAAACCATTTTTAAAGTCACACAAAACACACATAAGTTATATGTATCTTTAACTTATTATTTTAGACCCTCCGGTTAAAACCTTGCTCCTCCTGTTTTTATTTATTTTAAAACGAAGTGTCCTAAAGACAGCTGTTGTCCTACAACATTAGTTCCTGCGTCATATTCTGCGTCTGTTTTGTGCTGCACATTTACTGTGCTGTTGTCTGTCCTGCTTTTACGCATGTCAGCTCATGTTCGTTGCGTTTCATCAAAGAGCAGTAAAATAATCTAATTGTTCCTAACCGGTCAGTTAAAATCAGGGTTTAGTCTTTCACTCCTTCTCTATTCTGCTGGAAAGCTGTTTTTACTTGAAGTTAGTTGTTTTCTCTTTTTTTTTGACATCATCCTGTGAGTTGCTTGTTAATTAAAGCTGCATTTGTCAAGTCATGTGTGTGACATCACATTAAATTTTACCATTTAGCTCAGTTCATGTTCATGTTCATTAAAAATGCCAGGACATTAACGATCGTCCAGCCCCTGTGACGAGGAGAGTATCTGAGCATAAAACCGATCCTCCTGTTGGAGGTAAATGCTTCATGAGACGTGTCCTTGTTGGGCTCCTCATGCAGGAAGTGCACTATTACAGCGTCCAAGTGGATCCTTGGAGCACCACTCATGGGCTTGTTGTGTGGAGCCGAGCAGACAGTTGTTAGATTTAAAAGAACCAGATGTGGAAGCGGTTGGTCTGTAATTTAGTCTGTTCAATCCTGGAGCTCAGCTGCTCTTCTGTTATTATTCTGACAGCTCTGTTTCTTCTGGTGAACAGCGAAAGGCACCTGGGGGTCCATAAAGAGGTTTTCACAAGACCGCGGCAAAGAGATGCACGTTTTAAATTTAATGTTGTTTCTGGAGGCTCAGGCTGAATGATTCATGCGAATGTTCTGCCACCGTTTCAACCCTACTTTCACAGCTAATTATTATTTTCAATGACAATTTCATTAATATTTGAGCTAAAAACGAACTAAAAATTCCTGCCTTTTAAATCAGAAATTTGAAATTTTGAAAAAAATTCTTGATTTTGGGGCAAAAAGTTTCAGTTCTAACAGTGAGTGCGTTTACATGGGAAGTTTAATTCCTCTTTAATTAAAGTTAAATCTGAATAAAAGTTAGCATGTAAACACCTAATTCCAATCCAAACATTTTCATTCCGCATTAAATCTAATTCCGAAGTAAGCGGCTGGTTTATTCTGATTTTAATTCCGCATAGAATAATTCCGCGGTCATGTATACACTCATTCCTGTTTAAATTAATTCTCGTCTTTCTGCGCATGCTCGTTCTCTTGCCCGTCTGTCGTGATGATGCTTATATTCCGCGCTGGGCTTGTTTTCAAAATAAAGTTTCAAGATGGCAGCACGCAGTAAACGGTGGTCAAGAGCAGAGACTATTTATTTAATAAATAGCTTGGAGGAACTGGAAATAATTAAAAGAACAGATGGCAGGAAACATGAAAATTGTGAGCTTTTCAAAGCGGCCAGGTTAAATGAAGGAGGTTTCGCAGATAGAGACGCCACCCAGGTCAAAAATAAGTGGAATGTTGTTGCTAATCGAGTAAGTTTGTTTTCTTCCGGTAGACGTAAAGACGTCCGCCCCCCCCTATCCAATCAGAACCCTTCCCAACCCCCAGACCTTAAGTGGAGTTGGATTAAGCTGAACAAACGTGTTTTCCATGTAAACCTTAATTCGGAATTACTATTTCCATGTAAACTCGAAGGAAAATGGTTTAATTCTGAATTATTTAATTTAATTCAGAATAATTAATTCCGAATTAAAAACCATCATGTAACCGTAACCATTTTAAAAAAAAATTACGACAGTTGTGAATTTTATGAGTAAAAGTCACGATTTTTGCTTCTACAATAAAAATATTCAACTTATACAGCAAAATGAACATTTCTACAGAGATGAATATTTTATAACTAAAGGTTTCAATTTTTGCAAAAAGTTATGATTTTGAATAAATTAGCAGTTTTACGTGATTTTGAAAAAAAAAAAGTAACAATTTTGCAAAATGTGTTATTTTACAAAAAAATGTGATCTTAGAACATAAACTTGCAATAATAAAGTTTTCAGTTTTACAACATAATTCTAATCTCATGTGCAAAAGTCGTTTTAGCTATTTGAATAAAAAAAAAAAAAAATCCCAAATAAGACATTTTTTAATACTTGGCTAATTGTTTGACCAATAAATGATCCCGCTGCTGTCAGGACCATGAGCGTTACTTGGAGCCAGTGGCAACGGTTCAGGAGAGGAAAGTCTAGATTAGATGAGGTTTCCAGGGAGACAGAAGCAGCAGTCCCAGCGCGTGTGACGCTGCAGCTCAGTCGGGTCGTTGGTGATCGGCTGGTCGTGTTTGCTGTGTTCTGTCAGAGTGAGTCAGCTTTGCTAAGTATTCTTGAACTATGTGAAGGTCTTTCACATGAACGAGTCTGGGACTCCTTTTACATCCTCACATAACCTGACTGAAGAAAAAAAAATCACTGCTTCAAAAGAACAGGCTCTGCTGCTGCGTAGAGAATAAAATATTTAAGATCCACTGATCCCAGTTTCAGTCGACTGTCTGCTCACCTATTTCTTTCTTTCATCTAAGCTTTGTTCGAGCAGGAAAACGGTACTCTGAGATGTAAATTATCTCCTCCATGTGCCTGTAGACTAAAACAATGAGCCACGTAGACATCAGAATCTCTAACATTAATTAAAAAAGAAACATCAGAACTACTCGCCAACCCCAGTGCCGTGATTTTTCTGATTCTGGTACCAGAGTCTGGTGCTGACCCTGTTGATCTCGGCAGCAGACTGACCCCATCCCCACTTCTGGACTGAATCCATCCCAGAGAGAAGAAAAGCTGCAGTTCCTCTACTGACCACTAGGTTCTGGCTCCAACAGTGAGTCTGTCTCCACCGTCCAGCAGAAACAAACTCTGCTCCCATCCTGGCACAAAGAGACCTTCCTCAGCTCCATAGATAGATTTCACATTCAAGACTGTATGCAAAATGTCAGAATCAATAAAAATGATTCAGCAGATGTAGGTGGAGCTGCTCAAATACACATTTTAAACTCTTTTTACCGGAAATACCAGCATGGCGTTCATGATTTAAATAATCTCTCACCTGCGGACAGAAACGTCTCTGTTCTCAAGTTTTCATGTCATTCAGGACACAGGAGAGAATCTGTGGCAAAGTTATTAAGAAAAAAAAATCCTTTAATACACTGTTACTTTGATTGTCAGGAGCCAAAACTGAAATCACGATTAAAATTCAACTGCACAGGAAGAGACTTGGGTTATCTCCACTGAGCTGATTCATGTCCATAAAAATGAATTAATCCATCTCAGATGAACTTTATTTATTTATTTTTTTGGTCCAGGAGCACAAATCTCTATCTCAGTGATAGATGACTCTGAGTAGTTAATGCCATTTGAAAGACATTTACCAGACATTCATTTCTCTGAGAGTCCCTCTTAAATTCATTTACTGCAGGTCCTCTCAAGTTTTAGCAACCATTTAGCGTGATCCAAAATGGAATAAAGATGATCGATTATTACAGAGTGACAACAAGGCTGCACAGTTTTCCATCGTGCATCAAAAACCCAACTGATTTCTGGTGAGGCTGGTTTGGGATGTTCCTCCTGGGGGCAGAGCCTGGCAGATGCACACCCCTGCAGCAGAATTAATCCATGACATTTTAGGACAAAAATCTGGCCCAAGCAGCGTGCCGCAGCTCCAAAACTGTAAATGCTGTTATCACTCTCTTACACGGCAGATGGACGTGATGCAGCTTTATGGAGCTCTTCTTCTTACTGATGAGTTCTGGACCCCACAATGCAATCGACGGGGGACATGAAGAGCCGGAGTTACTGGAGTTACTGGAGTTACTGGAGCTACTGTATCATGAGATATGAGATGAGCCCAAGTCTGAAGAGACTTCCAGATAAATTTCCCAGCCCTACCCAGCCCTGTACCTGGGAGTAAGCCAACTCATTCCTTCACTTCTTCTGTGGTTTCTCAACGTGTTTTTTTTTTTTTTTTTTTTTAAATGAGGAAAGCGAGGGCAGGAGGGGGCAGAGAAGCTAGAGTGACCCCTCTTGGAACATTTTCTCGAAAGAAAATTTCCTTTTAGTCTAGAAAAAAAAAAAAACTTTTGAAATTGCCATTCAGTTCTGTTATATTGCGCATTTAAAGTGAATTCCGTTTTTAATCCCCAATTCCGCGATTCCGTGATTCGCGGATTCCATAGGGCCCTACATTACCCAAAAGGCCACCTTCTTAAAGGGGCCAGGCTGGCTCACAACATTTCTTTGCTGTGAGAGAACGCCACAACATCCTGTGATGTTTGGGTGACGCGTCTGCATTTCTCGTGTTGCTTACAGGAGGCTGTGAGTCATCGTTTGACTTTTCGCTGGCGGCTGCGGCCTCTCGTCTGCTGTGAGGTGGAATTCCGCGGAATTTCCGCCATCTTTTTCCTGATTTTTTTTACTATATTATATATTTATGAGAAATTTGCGAATAACTAAAACAGCGGAACTTAAAGCGCGAATTGGCAAGGAATTACTGTATTCAACAAAAAATGTGTTCAAAAAGAAAAAAAAATCCTAAGTAACCTCACGATTCAACAGTCATTACACAACCTCAAAGCATCATCCTTCCACCACCGTGCTTGACAGTAGGTGTTTGGCGTTTCTGCTGAAGTCCACTGAAGTCTTGTTGTAACTGAGCCTTAAGGTTTGGGGTCAACCCGAACAGCTCCACTTTGATCTCATCTGTCTGGAGGAATTTTGTTCCTGAGGGTTTCTGGTTTGAATAGATGCAGTTTCATGAAACTCGTCTGTGCTTCCATGTTGTTTGAGGGCCAACATTCCTGCAGTATTCCAGCAGTGATCCAGAAACCGTCCAGTCAGAGGACTGGAACAGCAGTCTACTCTGAAGTAGCTCGGTTGACCCCTGTGTTAACATTGATTATCATTTTGCTAAAAACACAGACTCTGCTCTAAACCAAAATTGTTCTGATTCATGTTGTTTTGGTCCCTAATAAGAGTTTACAGTCATTACCATCGAGTAACAGAGCCATCCATCTTATTCAGGGTCACAGGGGTCGGCTGGAGCCTGTCCCAGCTCTCTCCAAGTGACAGGCAGGGGTGCAACCCCGGACAGGTCATCAGACCTGTGCAATGGTTAATGACTAATGATGACTAATGAATTACATTCGTATGAATATTTTTTTACGTAAATTTGCTCCCAGTGTCTGCCATAAGTATGCTTCACAAAATCGAATTTCCTGAAAGGTCGAAAGAATCTTAGATTTTGTGTGAATATAGAAAGAAAGCGATGATCTTCTTGCAACAGATCCCTTCTGTTTGTTCTGGACGTGGATTCGGAGAAGTTGGCAGCCAACTTCTCAGACATTTTAGCGTGCTGTAACTTGGGCACACGAGCTCCACATCTCGTGTTTCTTAATTGGACATCGCGCAGCAGGGGGCCGATGCGGTATTTGCATTACATTACCAGTCTCAGCTAGCGTTCCTGCTAAGAAGAACAACAGTAACAACAACAAAAACAGCCCAAGAAGGTACGTTATCTGCAGAAACAGAACAGGTGGGAAATTAACCTTGTTTCAGACACGGCGGCCCATTGTTAATTAATGAATTTCCATCTCGTCAAGACATCAGAGTCATGTTTTTAGCCATTTTGCCCCGAGCGAAAGCGGTTCCTGGTTTTGATGCTAAAGAAAGAAAGCGAGATCATTTTTTTGGGGGGGTGCTTCATTAAGATGTGATCCAGACAGTGAGTTGGAGGGTAAAAGCTCCAGAGCTCCGGCACCGAGACCCGAGCGGCGGTTTGAGCCACAGATGAAGCGAAGTCGCAGTCGTGAGGCTGCAGACGGAAGAGCTCCAGAAACACACCGTGCATAGAGAGAGGTGGCGTAGCTGGGAGGTGTCTGCAGAGCTCTGTCTTCTGCAGCAGCTCCCGCAGGAATCCAGGGGTGAAATGTAGGGCACGACTAATGTGGGCCAGCCCCGGCTAGGAGAGCTGACGGCGCCGTGTTTGCAGATGTGACGGGTGACACGGCTTCTTTGATTTCACCGCTAATGCAGAGTTCATGTTCCCGCTCATTATGGCAGCTGTAATGAGTTGATGAGGCTGTGATTTCACTCTTTTCTCGCTCATACGCAACCTGAGAGGCTTTAATGGCTCTGAGATGTCAGACCTGGAACATCTCGCCTGCTGCACGCAAAAAGACTCGCTACGCATCAACGAGAGCAGAAATGAATGTTTTTGTCCACCTGCCACAGTGACACTTGAACCGACATCATGCAACATGATAGCGTGTAAATACTGCCATATTCAAGCACGACTGTCAAACCAGATGAGATGTTTTATTAAGTCAAATGATCAATCAGACCGTCTTCTGTCTGCCATATATGTTAGAATTGTAAAAAAATTGAGAAAAAAACTGTAAATGAAAGCAAAACAAAATTCCTCCTGACATATTATCCCGTCCTCACGAAACTTGGTCTACAATATCTAGAAACAATGTTGGTTAAAAACTAGTACTGGGCCGATACGCTTTTGTGCCGATTCGATTCTCCTACGATTTTTGGGTCCCGATTCGATTTATATTGCGATTCTGATTAAACAAGTATTGCATTTCGATTTTACCAAGTATTGCGATTTTTATATTTCAATTATTGAAATATAACAATCATAATTATGATAATAATAACAATAATAATAATAATAATAATAATAATAATAATAATAATAATAATAATATATAATAATAATAATAAATATTATTATATGTAATTATTAATTAGTATTATATAGTTATATAGTTATATATTATATAGTATTATATTAATTATTTAATTATAAAAATATAAAAATTAAATAAGTTTTGATATTTTAAAAAAATGTGTAATTGATGTAGTTACCCTCGACGCCTTGTCTGATCCAGCTGGGAGTTTGTGGAGAGTTGAATCCAACGTCTGCTGAACTGCCAGTGCCAATGGCCGCTGTTTAGCTTTCCCCACATCATTTTTTTTCTCTGGGTGGTGGCGAAGGATGTGTGCCGTCATGTTCGTGGTGATACCACAGTAAGAGATTTGACTGCGACAAAGCTTACATATGGTTTTCCTCATATCGAGCTCTCCTGCCCCATGCTTTTTATAAAAACCAATTAAAGTCTATACGTTTGATTTGAAGTGGGGTGGTGGGGGGAAGAGTTGAGGCTCTGAGAAAGTACTCAGCTCGCTGCACTCCGCCATTTTGTCGCGTGCATTTTCCCGCATTCGGGTTACTATGGTGACACAAGTGCTTCTATTTACGGAAGTGTAGATGACAAAAGAGACTGGCGGAGCCCAGCGAGCGGAGTATTTCCATGGAGCCACCCGAACGCTTTACCCCACCATTAGATAAATAAAAATCGATTCTTGACGAGAAACGATTTTTAAAAATCCCCAGAAAAAAAATCACGATTAATATAAAAACTGATTTTTTGGCCCAGGCCTATTAAAAACTGCCTCTTCATATTTTTGATTTGTCGACCTATTTAAAATTATGTACCAATTAAAATTCTCTATTTGGCCAGTCATGACTCAAAGGCAAATATATAGGGCCCTATGAAATCTGTTTTATTTTTTCTCAAATTCCACTGTAATTTTTTTCATTTTCTGTGTTTTTCGGTTTTTAATTTTTGAGAATTCCATTTTAAGCATTTTATGTAAATTGTATTAAGACAGTATGTAAAGTAATGAAATATAGGCAATTTATGCAATTATTACTCTAAACTTTCATGTTTTTATACTTTTAAACATATTGTGTCCAACAAAACATTAATTTTTTTGACAAACAAAAAAATTCAAATGTTCTTTTTATGTAATAAATAACTAAGAAAAAAATAACTCAAATAGGTAAAATCCATTTAAAGTGCAAAAAAGAAAGAAATGTCAACAGCAGTAAACTTTTAGCTGTTTAATTTCTTCTATTATCAGACAGTTTGTCATAACGTACCTGACATTTTTCAGGTACGTCATGACAAACTGTGTGTCTTAACAGAAAAAAACTGTTGACTATAGCTGATGTAGATACCATGAAATCCAAACACTGAACACTGGTTGTGTGTATGAGTGTGTGTCCGTGTGTGTTTTTTTTATTTAGGTGTTCCAGCTATTACAGACATCACCGTTTAAATACATAATTGTCAGCCTCTTTGTGTTTAGCTCAGTGAGTGACTCTCGCCTTTTTACGTTTGTGCTTTTCACTCATTAAATGATCCTCGTGATTCTCGGGTCACGGAAGCTGAAGCTGCTGCCCCCCCGACCCGACTCCAGACCAAGCGGGAGCTAATGGATGGATGGAAGTGATCCTCGTACGTATCTTTTCGTGCTCATTCAACTGTGTGCTGGCAAAACTTGCAGAACATTGAATCGCCAGACACATAATCTCGGAGAAGCTGCTCTGCCCTGTACCTGGGAGTAAGACGCTAGTTCCTTTGCTTCAACAACGGTTTCTTAGGTGGCCACTTAGACTTTTTTTTTTTTTTGTTAATGAGGAAAGCGGGGGCAGGAGGGGGCAGAGAAGCTAGAGTGTCCCCACCTTTTAGTGACCCCCCCTGGAACATTTTCTCGAAAGAAAAGTTCCTTTAAGTCTGGGTGAAAAAAAAAAAACAAACATTTACGCAAATTGCCGTTCAGTTCTGTTATATTGCACATTTGGGGCAGCTGTGGCTCAGGTGGTAGAGTGGGTTGTCTGGTAACCGGAAAGTTGCCAGTTCGATTCCCATGCTCCCCTGGCTGCATGTCGAAGTATCCCTGAGCAAGATACTGAACCCCAAGTTGCTCCTGGTGAGCATGTGGCACCTTGCATGGTAGCCTCGGCCATCAGTGTGTAAATGTGTGTGTGAATGGGTGAATGTGACACATGCTGTCAAGCGCTTTGTGTGGTCAGTAGACTAGAAAAGCGCTATAGAAATGTAAGACCATTTACCATTTACATTTAAAGTGAATTCTGTTTTTAATCTCCAATTCTGCGATTCCGTGATCGCGGATTCCATAGGGCCCTAAATATCTTCTGGTTGCAATGTCCAAACATCTCCAAACTTGGTACTTGGCATGTCCACAAAATTTCTGGGCAGCTCATTAAATTGAGCAGGAATCCAACCATCTAAATATTTGCGTGCACGGCACATTTAAGCTCTGCCTTTTTGTTCCATCTATTGTATGTTTTTAGATTTAAATAATCGATGTGATTTAGAACTGTCCACAGCCGAGTCATGATGAAGCTCCGTGGGGCTCCTGATGGTCCTTCGTCATACCCAAAACAGCCGTGACTTCTTCAGCTGGCTCTGGCTGCGCAGCTGCAGTTTGACTGGCCGACGCTGGAGTTTAAGCAGGAGAAGTTGAAAATTCCCCAACTGTTCAGTTGCTCTACGTTTGATGAGACCTTGTTGGGAGTCTGTGGAGGCTGATGACGCTTCCACCACCTGAGTGTAAACCACCTGAGTAGCTGTGCTTCCTCACCCTCACGATATTGTGCTTCAACTTAACCAAGCAGCGACTGAAACAAAGCAATCAGAGGAAGATGAGGACGTGGAAGTAGCTTCTCTGTGGCGATCTAAACGTCAGGAATAACTTTGTGATGACTGTATTTGTTGTTCAAGCAGTAAGAAAACACTCCAGAATGAAGATTGCAGCGTTTGCTCTTTCTGTGTCTAATGTTGCTGGATCTGTGCCTCTCGGAAACTGGACGTGGCTTTGAGAGATGACCAGCATTTGTTGACCTGGGACTGATAACGGGCGGCTGGTCTGGTGTCATCCTAAGTAGGGCTGTAGCGATACACTAATCTCGCGATACGATACGATATTTGGCTCACGATACGATATATCGATATTCATCTTACAATACATTTACATTATTTTCCGAAAGATTTTAAAGGGACCTTCTTCATTACTTCTGCGAGTCTAATCCTTGGCAGGAGACACCAAACCGTCTCGAGAAAAGCCTGAAATACTTTTTCACAGTTGGAGGGCTCACAACTCGCCTGACCATGTTGAAGATGTCTTTCTTTCCTATGAATGCAGCAAATCTTGCACAGCATGAAGAGTTTGTTGCAGGATGAGCTGGATCCATGCCCTGTGGCTGCTGATGACAGGACTTGTATTATTTATTTAGGGATGTATTTATTTATTTTTTCCTCTCTGACTTGTCAAGGGCCCTTTCTGCACAACTCACAACTCTTTAATTTCATATCTTCAGTCTTGTAAAAAATAAAAACTACTTTCGCTCTTTGGTCACGACAACTGTATTTTAGTTTTAATTCGGTGACATCACTTCAGTCCCCACCCCTTTCTCTGGGTTTGTATTTCTATATACACTAGGGCTGTAGCGATACACTAATGTCACGATACAATACGATATAATCCATATTCATCTTAGAATACTTTACATAATTTTCTGAAAGATTTTAAAGGGACAAAATGATTTTGGTGACATCTTGTGAGTGTTCCAATGACTTTGTTTGTATTAATTGAACTGAAAGCATCAATTACACATTATATGGCTGACAGGCAGCTTGCAAATGCTGGACAAAATGAATAAAAGATGTGTTGAGAAAAATAATTTCATTTATTTAAACAGTGCAAATTGTTGTTTGCAACCTTTCAAAGGTGAAAGAAGCTTAGAATGTCGATACCCACGGCTGAAAAATCGATACTCTCTGGAGAAATAAAATATCGATATATATCGCAGAATCAATAAAATCGCTCAGCTCTAATCCTAGTGCAGCAATAAAGAGCAGACACGACAAGTTTTTCCAAAGAAAGTATTAACGGGATTCGTTCCAACGTTTGGCTCATCGGTTTGTCCTCGCATGTCCATCAATGTCTTTGCGTTCCCATCGCCGTATTTCACGGCGGCCAGCTCTCCCCGGACTCGGCTTGTTGATTTAATATCCAGACTGTCAAATTTTCCACGTTGAACATCCAACCCTGCGATAAACGCTGCTGTTGGTATTTCATACGCTCTTCTACCTTTACACATATGTTGCCCAGGGGTCTTCTTCTTAGCTGGCTGCTCGCTGACGGCTCTCAGAGAGGAGACTCAATTAAAGGCGGGCCAGCCAGGGCAGCTTTAATAATGCAAGCTGCACTTGCTCAGGCAGGAATCAGCTGAAATCTGATATTCCACCTCTCAGGCAACGAGATCATTTAGAGACGTGTGCATGGTAAATCTTCAGCGGTGCTGGGTTTGGTTTTAGACGTTTAGATCCTGCTGCTGAAACAGAAAACACTTTTCATGCATTTCTTTCTCCGTAAATTAATATTAACAAGAAACACTTTGGTGTTTCCTCTTCAGTTCTCAAACTCCTGCTCAAAACTGACCTTCCAATAATAATATGAGTGTGTCGCAGCAACTAATTTGTCTATTTCTATATATTCTTTCGAGATAAAGGTAACGTTTTACAGTTTAATCTGTATAAATGCTACTGGGTCAAAGGAAATGAAAATCAAACAGCATAAATTTTAGATTTCATGCCTACAAGAAAATATCGCCTTTAAGACTAAATATCTCACTTCATAAGGCCACGGTACAACATCTCACCATCACCTGTACCAAGAACGATCGTTTTAAAGTCAACAGATTTTAGAGCGGTCGTCACCGATCTAACATTAATTCCACCTTCGCTGCATCACTCACGGGGATCCGTTAATCATCATTTTACTGAACGATGACACGCTCTGCACTGCCGCCCAAGACAAGATGCAGACAGGTCAGGATTACACTGGATTAGTTTGAGAAGAAGCTGAAGCTTCTAACTGGATGAGTCTGTATCAGGAGGCATAGAAGAAAGAAGGGCACGGCGGTGCAGAAAGTGAGAGCGCCTTTCCCCGGGGAAAGGTTATATTTAAGGGGATTGTACCAAAGTCAGGCTGGAAGTTGGTGGAAATTCATTGCTTATGCATTTTGACATTGTGGAAGCTTTCCAAACACATCCTGTTTGCTGTGCATGTGCAGCTACGTCCCTTTATGGAGAAATTTTATGGAAAATCGAGTGTGCTTTCAGCTCAGGCTATTGTTTCCTTCTCTAAGCCGCTCTATTAAGGTTAATATTTGACTTTCAAGCTTCTTTCATTGAAAGGATCCTTCCTCTGTCCCCGTGACAGCCACCGCCTCCCCCTTCCTCTTCTTTATTTATGTCGTTTTTGTGTGGTTGGCACCTCTATTCAGAGGATTGTACTGGATTAGCTTCCCTGCCTTCCCAACTGATCCGATCCATTTTGTGTAATCCAACTCAATTTAATTATGTTTATCGTTCCACCTCGCTGGTGCCGAGGAGCAGCAGGAGCAGCAGGAGCAGCAGGAGCACACCTCTGCAGAGATAAGCTGGGGGACCTGGAGCCTCTTTGCTGGCAGAGCCTGTTGCTTTATAAACAGATGCTGGAAGTCAGCTACGCTCGGTAAATAACGTGTCAGGGACAACATTATGGTTTGGAGCGCTCCTCCAGCGTCAGTGTGACGAGATATAAATGTCAAAGGTGGATGATCGTAAACTCTTTTTTTTTTTTTTTTCTTTTACAGTAGAGGGATTTGTGCAGTTTCGCAGGCTCTCTGATTTTGGGAGGATTAATGTGCCCACTTTCTATGCGGCCTTCTTCATTACTTCTGCGAGTCTAATCCTTGGCATGACACCAAACCGTCTCGAGAAAAGCCTGAAATACTTTTTCACAGTTGGAGGGCTCACAGCTCGCCTGACCATGTTGAAAATGTCTTTCTTTCCTATGAATGCAGCAAATCTTGCACAGCATGAAGAGTTTGTTGCAGGATGAGCTGGATCCATGCCCTGTGGCTGCTGATGACAGGACTTGTATTATTTATTTATGGATGTATTTATTTATTTTTTCCCCTCTGACTTGTCAAGGGCCCTTTCTGCACAACTCACAACTCTTAATTTCATATCTTCAGTCTTGTAAAAAATAAACTACTTTTGCTCTTCAAATTTATTTTTGAAGGAAAATTGGTCACAACAACTGTATTTTAGTTTTAATTCGGTGACATCACTTAAGTCCCCACCCCTTCCTCTGGGTTTGTATTTCTATATACACCTTTTCGACTTAAAAATTGTGGACATGCGCCCCCTAGTGGCCCAGCCATAACTGGAGTGTGCGGTGCTCCATCAACTAACCCAAACACAGCAGCGTGGAGCATCTGTTACGGATAACGCAGACATGTCTTGGATTGATGATGTTAGGCAGTGGCCTCCAGTTACAGATGAAGGTAATTTATCGCTGTTTTTAATGATTGGTTATGGAAACAGCATGATCTATTCCCATAATCAAACACTAAAAACTGTGGGAATACGTGAAAAATGCAACGCTACTAACGTCAACAAGCCATAAAGATTATGCTACTGTAACGTTAACGCTAGCGGTAAATTAGGCTATGTGTTAATGTTATATTTAATTTATTTTTTCATTCATTCATTCATTCATTCATTGTTTTATAGGCTTGTGCTAGTGCCGAGGGCTACAGTAGCATCATACTGCTGTTCTTTCGGCCAGAATCATCCGGGACTCTCAGCGAGACTATGAGTAGTACGAGACTGAATGTTAACGAAAACTCACCCGGCTGTATTCATTTGGAACAAAGATTTTTCTGTTGATATTTTTCCCCCACGTCTTCCTAACTTCTTGTTCTGCAAACAAGGCAGTCTTCCTGCAGTAAAGGCTTGTGTATTTCATACTTTCTTCTTCCATTGTTGAATTTTCACGCCATTGTTGGTACAGTTTATGACGGAACATGTATTCCCACTCGACCGACTCGACATTATAAAAATATATATTTGTAGAAAGAGAAAAACACTGGTTAATCTGCGAGCTGGTGAAAGTGTCGCTCTGTAGCACACTCCAGGAATGGCGGATGGGGTACTTCCGGGGGGCTGGCCCGAAAAGGTCTATACACTAGGGCTTAGGCTTGGGAGGTATTACGGTAATACCGTATACTTCCGGTATTTAAAAATAACAGCGGTATCAGTTTCAATACCGTCATAAAATAATGCTATGAATGATTTCTGTGGTTTAAAGTTTAGTTTCTCTCCTGTATCTCTGTGTGTACTGTGTGTTCCGCTTTATTTTACTGTTTATTCATGTTTGCTCGCAGCTGATCTCGGTTTGACTCGTCCTGTTAAGGTACTGACGATGAAAACAACACTTCCTGAGTTTGCTGCTTCAAAATAAAAGCTTTTGATTAAACTAATAATGTTGGACTTTTATGTTGAAGAATTTATAGGAAGTGAAACGTCCTGCATCAGACACTTTACTATAAAGCGCGTTTCAGCAAACACACACCTCGGCAGCATTGAGATTTGAATCACTGCCGTGCGGGCTGACTGGCCGAGTTAAAACTACAGTGAAAAGCAAGAAATACACAAATAAATAACAACTGTAATTGAGCCAACTTTATATTGAAGCACTGAACTGCTGTTTCAAGGTAAACTCGCCTTTTTTTTTCAGGCGCGTCAACGCTGGGAATAGGACAGCGCCGTAATCCCCACGCGGCGCGCCTGGGGTTCATAATGGGGGCGGCTGATTTGATGCGCGGCGTCCGCCTTAATAGTCGCGGGAATACCGCATACCCCGGTAAAATGTGAGGGAAGTTTGACGGTATCAAAATTTGGATACCGCCCAAGCCTACTAGGGCTGTAGCGATACACTAATGTTGCGATACAATACGATACATGATATTCGGCTCATGATACGATATATATCCATATTCATCTTACAATACATTTACATCATTTTCCGAAAGATTTTAAAGGGACAAAGTGATTTTGGTGACATCTTGTGAGTGTTCCAATGACTTTGTTTGTATTAATTGAACCGAAAGCATCAATTACACATTATATGGCTGACAGGCAGCTTGCAAATGCTGGACAAAATGAATAAAAGATATGTTGAGAAAAATAGTTTCATTTATTTAAACAGTGCAAATTGTTGCTTGCAAGCTTTTAAAGGTGGGACACGGGAGTTTTGAAAGAAGCTTAGAATATTGACACCCGTGGCTGAAAAATTGATACTCTCTGGGGAAATAAAATATCCATATATATCGCAGAATCGATAAAATCACTCAGCTCTAATATACACGTAGAACTGAAATGCTTGTATCTCTCGGGTGGTTCAGTCGACTGTATTCAGGAGCAGATGTTGCAGCCCAACAAGTCGTGCTGATTAAAGGAAACAATTAACCTGCTCCACCTTTGTTAATAATAATTTCTAACAAAATTAATTTTGGGCTCTCCTGTTTGATAGTATTTTCATTCATTTTGCTCTGAAATAAACAACTTTCCTGAAGGACAGTTTAGCATCGAATGCAGAGCCTGGATATTGCAGTGTTTCACTGAGGAGGAGGAAATGAAAAGAGCAGTGAGAAATTCCCCTCTTTGCTCTCATTACATTTGCTTCAAGTATCATTTTGATGTAATGTAAAGAGGCAAAATGTTTCCACATGTCATTATTGTTTCATCAGTGACTCCTAACAGCATTAACCTCCTTTGGTGGGTTAAGTATTAAATGTCCCGTTCACCTTTTGAAAAGAGAAAAAGGAGGACAGGCTTTGGCGACGGCAGCCATGAATCTTTAACGAAGCGGGGGGCTGGGATATCAGTAAATGAAAGTTAAGTGCATTTTCTGGGTTTTTGGAGCAGGGAATCTCATCCTGGATTGCTGTGCGACAGAAGGATGTTTACCAGCAGCGCTGAGAGACTCCTCCTGGTTTCCTGCCGGTGCTCATACGTTCATGCACGGGCTGCCTTGACACACACAATCGTCTGACGTCCTGGTGTTGCTGCAGGGAGCAGATGATGCTGCATGTGTCTGCCTCTCTGTCAGCCGGTTAACATGTTCTTCCACTCAGCTGCAGAGCCTTCATTAATCTTATAGCGAAACCATAAACATGGGGTCAGATAACAAGCTCGGTTGCCCGCCTTCTCCTCGGTGACGGGGCCTGAAAATACGCCTGCTGCTGGTTTCCCACCGTACTGATGACTCCTCCGCTGTGCCATTTGCCAGCGCTTCTCGTTAAAGTTCCACTCTCCGATGTGTTGAGGGGCTTGTTATGTTTCGACCTCGAAGTGGATCTGTGTTTCTCTGCTTGTTAAAATCCTGTCACTCTGCAGAAATCATTAATCTATGGAAAAGGTTTAATTATATAGATTTGGCAAAAACAAAACAATGCGTGCTGTGAGGAGCAGGCTCCAACAAAAGCAACAGATTTCAGTTTTAATTGAACAAATCTTTAGTTAAGAGGCACAGCTGGTGGGTAAGCAGACATGCAGCATCATGCCACGCAAAAAACATCTTTATTATAGGAGCTTAACAATACTTGAAAAGATTTAATTAAACCACTTTTAGTTGGTTCCCAGAACATTCTCTTTATCCCTTTCCAAAAATAATATAAGTTTTTATCAATGTATGTTTTGTTCTGGGCAAATCATTAAATATTTAAGTGACTGGTAGAAAAATGTTGAATCTGGTCCCATTTTTAGGTTCTTCGTTCTATTTTTGGACATATGAAAGCAATCAGAGCGAGACTGGAGGGCGAGCTTTAACGACAGCGCTGATATTAGTCACTGATTAGATCTCATCTGAAGGTGCAACTTCCCACTTTGTCTCTGTCAGGACAGCAAAATTGTAAATTATTTCCCAAAATGATATATATATATAGCTTGTACAAATCTGAACATCTCTCAGAAACAGACATTTTAGAAAGAAATCACAGGGTTGTGTCCTGTCATTTTTTGTTGTCACTTTAGACATCCTAATACATTCATCCATGTAAACTTTTCTTCATAACACGTCCCCTGTAATGTTTTGAGATGTTTTTCAAATCTTTTCTGCTGGTTTCTGCCTGTATAAATACTTCTGTCCTGCAGAAACCTGCTGCAGTTTAGAAAACAAAAGGTAAAAGCTAAATATAGTCAGTGCTTTATTGAAAACTCGTAGCTTGCTTTTAGCTGAAAAGAAATTACACAAAAAAGATAAATTGTGCAATGCCAATTATATTTTCTAGAAAGAAGACTGGAATGAGAAGGTCAGACATGATTCTCTAATAGAGAGACAATAATACTGATAGTCTTTCATGAGTACATGATTCAGTGGTCTGAGGCTGGCTGGAAATCTGCTCCAAAATGTCTCAACTAAAAGTGTTGTGAAATA
Source organism: Hirundichthys speculiger (assembly GCA_018398805.1). Classification (NCBI taxonomy): domain Eukaryota; kingdom Metazoa; phylum Chordata; class Actinopteri; order Beloniformes; family Exocoetidae; genus Hirundichthys; species Hirundichthys speculiger. The sequence continues at coordinate 832,937 of JAGFBZ010000636.1, read as the reverse complement.
TTTCCTGAGTATTTATAGCATGTGATGGTGCACGCGGGACCGACTCCAAATAAACTAATCCTTATAAAGTACATGTCTGTTGGTGTGCAACTGTGGCTGGCTGGTTTTGCAGAGTGTCACTGGCACAGAGGAAGAAGATTTATCTGTCTGGAGAAACATGCAGGAATTCTCAATAAAATCATTTATTTTACTGTGATAGACTGGCGACCCGTCCAGGTTGTAGCCCTGGCTCTCCTGAACAGAGCTGGGCTCCAGCAGGTCCTGCTTAGAAATGGATGGTGGATGGAGTTTAGCTTTTTAAAAATGTGCATTACTTTAACTGAAACATTGGCTATGACACCATATTTAGTTCTAATTCTGTGGCATCCCATAAGTCCCCTCCCACTCACCTGTCACTCACTCATAGCTCACCCATCACCATGCAGTGCATAATTTACAAGAGACACTGTGTCCTAATACAGCAGTCCAACGTTAAACAGACATAGACGTAAGACACAACCAGAAAAATTTCTTGAAAAAAAATTGAATCAACATCAATGTGACTGCACACACAAACCGGAATAACTGAGGAGAGCATCCGGGAGAGCATCCAGGGGTGCCTCTTAAAGCGCTGCAATTTTATGACAAAAGATGACGACAAAGTAGCAGTGTTGTTAAATTCATGATTTTTTTTTTTTAACAAAAACTGATTATTTTAGGACATACAGTCATAACTTTGTGTCAAAAAGTTGTGATTTTGCAAAATTTGCCATTTTCAACAAAATGAATTGCAAAAAATGGAAAAAACTGGTGACTATTTCTATGGTTGTATGGGTGCATAAATTCACCTAAAACATTAGTGATGTAGTTTATTATATTCTATTCTATAATAAATACGTGTAATTTAACTTGGTGCACCCTTTTCTCCTGACTTGAGCAGCTGCTCATAGAAATGTCTGTGTACGACCCTGATAGGAGTAAGTTTGTATAGAAAATGGTCCGATGGATGCATAGAGGTCATTAATTTCAGATTTTTGTGAGTTTGTGCTATTTATTGACAATATATAGAATATAAGTTGTAGCTAAAATGCATCTCTGCCTGTCAGAGGTATTCATGAAGAGGACCTCCGGTCAGAGCAGCTGGAGTTCATTCATTAGTGACGGGATCACAACTCACAGCTCAACTCTTTTAAATCACACGTAACGCATCTCCGGCAAAGACGATTGTAACTACAGTCCACACAGCTGCCGCCTGCTAAGCCGGCGTGTCGACGGGAGGCTGCAGGAGGTGAACGGTTAGAAATCAGCTTTATAGATCTGTGGTTCTTGTGTGCCCACCCGTCCGCCGAGGGAGTGGGTGGCTTTAATTGCCGCCTGACCAATGCTGGTATTGTGTGAAGATGTGCTGGGCAGATACGAGGAGGGGGGGGGGGGACTGGTTTTCTTTCTCTGCGGTTGCTGTATTGACGGCACCTCATCCTGGAGGAGCTGATAAGAACGGCGCATCCAGGGAGGCACGCAGAAGAGTGGATTGCATTTCAGGGTCAGGAATTGGAGCTTCGTTTTTTTTTTTTCCCCTCCCTCTTGGTTAGATATGGCCGCGCTGACGGTCATATCTGAAGTTTGAAGGGCACGGGAAGGTTAAAATGCCTCGCAGAAGAGCTTTACCGCAAATCCAAGACTGAGGGAGGAAATGCCCGCACGGGTGGCGTGCACGAGCAGGAGAGTGTGTAACCTTGCAGCATAAATGAAACACCTGCCTGCTCCAGGAGCATCACACTCAAAATCAATGAGGGAGGGTGCATTGATTTACAGAACAAAACAAACACGGGGGACCTCCAGCATTTTCATGTTAGGCTGCTGTTTCAGCGCTGCCGTGATTACTGGAGGTTCAGACACGTTGAAACAAACCTGCAGACATTTGCATGTTGTACTAAAATGGATTTAAAGTGTGTGGATTCTACATGGTACCAAGTTATAGATTTTATGATGATTACGCACTGACTGGCTATATTATACCAGCTTTACTTCCATTCTTATGAGCTTATTCTTATTACTTTTTTTGCCAAACTCTTGTACTGATGGTGATGATGAGGATTGCAGTTCTTCTCCGGTACGTCCCAAAGATTCACAGTGAGGTTCGGGTCTGGAGAACGATGTCTTCCTGAATATTCTTCCTGAATCTCTCACAGCTTGAGCCTGATGAACCCTTTCAGTACGTTTACTAGCTACGGTGACAGCTCGACTCCTGTCTTCGTCCCAGTATACGTGCACACATGGGCAATCAAATTCCCGACTAAAGCATGATAGCTGGCTTCAGCTTTTAGCTCTGGGTTTTTCCAGTTGATTGATAATACCATACATCTCTCCAACATATTCCTTCACATGCAGATAAACTTGACGTCCATGGAAATGCCACTACTAGGGCTGGGTGATGGCGGACCTCAAATTACACTCATAGATAAGGGTTTTGCTGCATATATCCTCAGCTATTACAACTAGGATGTTTTTTTATCTATATGATTTTAAGATAAGTGAATGGAAGCTCCTATGAAGTATCTAAGGCTATTTATTGAAAATTACTGAATATGTCGCTTTAATTGCCCAGCCACACAGTTGTTATCGCTCAGTTCATGATAATATACCCATGGAAGGACCTACTGGTGTAGCCCTGCGGGTCGTTTCACCTCATTGTGGACGTCGTTAAACAGGGGTCCAGTTTTTGACCTGAAGGGTCCTGGAATGATCTGAGGTGAAAACTGCTTGAGAAGCATGTTAGGCGCTCTTTCTTTTCATATTTGTTTTCTCTGCTTCCATAGATGAGTGGTTTTCTGACCACTTCATAGCTGTTTAGTGTCTTTAGTTTCTTCACATTGTGCATGCGGAAATGCTTTTCACTATTACAGTGATCCCTTAGTTTTCGCGGTTAATGGGGACCGCCCCCCCCCCCCCCCCCCCCCCCCCCCCCCCCCCCGCGACAATCAAGTTTTATTTATTTTCCTGGTAAGTGGCAGCCAGCTTACTATGCCAAACGCTTTCTAATATCGAGGTTGGAGAGGAACCCTGCATCTCAGCAGGATCACGTCGCAGATCAATACGTAATGTGTAACAAAAGCCCGATTTCGGGACGCCATTCCCCCGCTCGTGTAAAGTGACATCACCCCGCACACTTGGTTTAGCGCTCCTTGTCGGCCCTCACACAGTGTTTGAGGCCGGTGAAGTTACAGCACTGCAAGACAAATTGTGATATATGTGTGACAGATCTCACTGTCAGACACCTTACCCCCACTGAGATCCGCAGGTCTCCCAGCGAGAGATAATCATGACCCCCACTGAGAGGGAAGACTGCAACTTAGAGGAGCCACCCTCCATTAACCACAAGGCATTTCAGTTAAAGCTCCTTCCTCCTGAGTTAAAGTGGTAATCCTGAGCTCGTTCCCCGCTTTCATGTTTCTCTTACACCCTCTTCTACTTTTTGGCGGTTGTCACGAGCAGTGGAGGCTCAGGCTAAAGGAAAGTGATAAGCGAGGCAAGGAGAAGACTTGTCTCGAAGAAGGCAACCGCACAAAAAACTAACAATGAAGGGGTGGTGGTTAGGGATGCGCCAATCCTACGTTTTTCAATTCAGTTCAGTTCAGTTCAATACATTATTGTCATAGTAGAGAAACAACAGAGTAGTAGTCACGAATCCCTGCTAGGGATGTAATGATATGGAAAATCTGATATCTTTATTACAGTGACTGAATTATCACGGTTTACGATATTATCGCAGTATTCGTCATTGCTGTACAAATGTCCAAAAACACATATATTTAAATAATTTCACAAAATCTTGTGATTTTCTTGTCAAACTAAAACATCACCAAAATCTTATCAAAATGAAACTTTTACATTAAAATGGCAAACAACTGGCACAGAAAGAGGTTTTGTTTTAAATGAACAAAATAAATAACAGGAACAAAGCTTATTTATCTGGTGCAAGTTTAAATGAACATTTTAACAACCATAGTAGGTCAAAATATGCAAACAATTATCAGGAACAAAAATGATAGTGCAACTTCAAATGAAATAAACTTTGGACTTTAAGCTGAACCTTAAATGAGTATAAATGTGCAAACAAAGAAACAGTTGTATAGGAGCCAAATATGTTGTTATGAATTATAGTTCACTCTGTGTGTCTGTGGGTGTCACTGTGTTGTTACCTGAGGGTCAGGTATAAAGGTAGCTGCCTGTTATTGGTTTGTTTGTATTATTTGTTATTTTATTATTTGTTTTATTATTTCTAAATATTTTTAAATCATGTTATAGATATTTTACAGTTATTAACAACATATATTTTTTTTTAAATCAAGGATTTAAAACATTTGTTTATTTTTAATGACCTCTCACGGTCCACCTGCAGTACCACGACAGTCCACCAGGGGGGCGCGGCCAACACCTTGGTAATTACTGTGACAGGGTACTCACCTGCGGAGGTTTTCAATATCGCTTCATTTGTGTGTTACACCACTACAGCACGCCATTGTTCTGGGAAATGCTTCTTTTATTTTTTTTTCCGGTGGTACATGAGCAAAACATAAAGATGTACGGCGTTACTCACCTGAACGCATGCTCACCTTTTTTTTTTCCTTTCCCAGAATGCAACACACAGATACGACTTCCTCATTGCAGTAACCTGGCAGTATTTTGCGCTGAACACACTCCTTCTGCCCCCTGCTGGCGAGCAACCTATGGGGCACTACATGTGCTCCAGAGCGAGCGAGCGTCTTCTGACAAGTTTTTCCCCAAAGCAACAGGGAGCCACTGCAGAGGAGCTAAAGAGCCACATGTGGCTCCAGAGCTGCGGGTTGCCGACCCTTGAGCTAGCCGCTGCATCTGTGCGCACCGCCATAGCCATCTCAACACTGGCTAGTATCTCAGTCTTCAGTCTCGATACCGACGCCTGGGGTTCGTTTAGTTGATATGTGATGCAGATGTAAGACCGTTGTTGAATAAACAAGCTATCGCCCCCTTAAAGGGATCAGGCTTCATGTCAACACTTCTTTCCCAACTCAACAATTATTTCTACTGGACAAACCTACTGGTCATATGCCATGTTCCAACCAAAGGTTAACATTCCAACTTCCAGACTGGAGTACATCCGACTCACCACTAGGGGCCGGCTCCAATAGTGAGTCAGTCTCCATTGACCCACTGTTAACTCAATTTAACCTCAGATCATTTCAGGACCACCTGGACCACTAACCAGCGACAACTGAAACGAGCACCGCCAGAGCTGATGTGGAATTAGCCAACTGTGAATAACATAAGTGGGCGTTTTCCAGCCAGTTTCGAAGCACTGCTCAGTCCATGGCTCCAACTAGGCTCCAGGGCTGTTGGTTCCACCTATTTTACCGTCTTTTGATTTACGGGGTCGATCATGGGGGTCGTCCAGAGACCTGACATGTTGTTTAAACCAACTCTTCAGAAAAGCCATGAGTGATGCTCCAGATGGTCAGTGGATGTAGCCCGCCTTTCACTTAATAACCTTTAGGAAGAACTCACAAACAAAACCCGTTGTTCATGAGCAATAAAACCCGTTTCTGACTGAAATTATAGGAGTAGGTTTTCTGTAGAACTGTCTCCCCTCCCCGTTCCCATCCCCGTAGTTGTACAGTATTACTCAGTTCTGGTAGACCCACACTTCTCTCCATAAACCACAAATAACCCCCCTGGCAATCGCTGGTGTCTGCCTCATTATCATATTTATTTAAAGTATCGTATGACCCATTTCATTCCAACGTGGCTTCTTCTCGTCATGATTGAGTAGTTCCATATTCTGAGGGCCGTCTCCCGAGATGCTGCTGCGCGTAAGGGGAACATTACTGTTAAGCATAACCGGCCTGTCCTTGCCTTTTAAAAGAAGAAGAAGCGGGGCATTTTTTCCTTTTTGTTCCCAACCAAGAATAGTTTTAGATTACAATTATTTCAGTTTTACATTCAAACGCTGCGTGCTGTAAAAGAAGGAGCCCTCGATCTTCCCGTGGAGGGAACGCTGGAAATCCAACTCAGGAGATCAATATTCTGTCATGTAAGCAATACGGAATGAAATAGTGAATATTGTTTCCCAGTTGATAGCGGTATAATATTCAGTCATGTTGGTGAAAGCTGAGGGCTGCGGCCCCGTCCTCTGTAATGTGACCTCTCTAATGGACCACATCTGATGAACAACCGTGATTGCACCAATGACACACCGAGAAATCTGTCTGATTAGCAGGTATTAACGTCAGTGCAAGCTTTAATGGCAGAAATCTGTCGCCGAGTGGCCGTTGGTGTCGGCTGCTGGCCCGTGGCTGGTAACGGGAGGATTTATGGTATGATAAATAGCTCCTGAATGGTTTCCCGTTGGATATGCTTTTCAGGACCTGGGTTGTATTGATCGTCCATTTGAAAATTTACGATTATGTTTCTTCAATTTGCATGGAGGCAAAAACACTCTGGAATTGGTCTGTGACTTCCTCCGATCCAGTGGGATGAATCCTCTCCTTCTGTGACATCTTGAATGTCATTTCTGTTGCGCCGTACATCTGATTGACCATGACCTTCTCAATCCTCAGCGATAAGGAGATGTTTATTGACGGGCTCTGCTCTCGGGTGCTTTGAACATTGTACATGTTGACACGATATGGCTGCTGCTGTTCTGCCAATTAAGTAGATCTTCTTCACACTGTCGTGGCCTGCTGGATTTAGGATCAGGGCTTCCTTCCTCCAAAGTCTGACGGGCTGCAGTGTTTTACTTGTCTGTCCTGTATAGGTCAAACTGCTGTCTCAGACTGGTCCAGCCTCGGCACACACTTTATTTTCAGATGTAGCTCTGACCCGGCATGGTAACTGTAAGGTTTAGCTTCGCTGCTCAGGGTTTCATTACCTCTGCCTTAGTGAAATGGCTGGGAGCTCTGTACTGATACTCCAATGGAGACATAATTAATGAGATGTGCATGTCTGGTTCTCTCGCCTCTGAACAAAGCACTGGGAGATGTCTGCTGGGACCAGCTGCAGGAGCTGAGAGCAGCAGGAAGAGCAAACCTTCTGTAGAACCGCGCTAATAAGAAATTTAGCATGTTTGACAGGACAAAAACCACCTCTTAAAGGCCACATATTATAATTTTACTTCCTTTCAGACTGTAAAAATATCTCAAACTGTCATGCATCCAGTCTCCAGGCCATCCAGCTGTTATTTTAAGAGGTAAATGATTATTAAGCAATAAATAAAGATTTGGTTGGTTCAGTATTTACATTCATGACAAACGAGGCAAGTGTTAGAAACAGAGGACATAAACTCTCCCCCATTATGTAACAAATAGAGTAAAGTTCAATAAAGTTCCTAGTGCACACCATTATCCATGCATTTAGGGTGCTGACGAACTGCTTCTGAGTCTAATAGTCCTGGTTTTAACCGTCCTGTATCGCTGGCCAGATGGCATCAGCTCATAGAAATGATGACCAGGGTTGGCAGAAGAATTGTTCTTAATTTCATTCCACCTCTTCTTTAATATTATATTATTTAAAATGCAGTTTTCTGGCTTCCATCTGTAGCATTGTTACGATAGTCAAGAATCAACACATGAATAGACAGCAGCCAATTAAAGCACCTCAGTCAAGAAAGTTGGGAACATGAACAAAATGTACGTCTTATAATTACAAATAAAGCCCATCGTCCATCACATGCCTTCAAGACAAAATCACATGCCTGATGTTTTACTGTTAGCCAGTGTCTGTTATTATTTTTTCTACTTAGCACCGTCTTGACTTGACTTCTGAGGTGTGAATGAAGACCCAACGGGGCATAGTCATTTATATTTTCAAGATAATATGACTTGCAGGAGAGCTGAGACCCTGATCAAGGAGACGTTTGTGTAGATAATGAATGGATTAAAACAAGACCACGAACAAAAGTATTACAAAAGAAGGAGTTGTTGTTTTTGTTTAATCGGCAGCAGTTATACTGAGCACATAAGAAATATTTTGAGATCGATGATTTCCAGCTCCTCTGGAGGGTATGAACTGGTCAGTCCAGTCGTCTGTGACGGCAGACGAAATGTCAGTGGATACTGGAATGAGAAAGGCATCTTGAAATGTTACCTTTGTCTCTGTGAGCGCATTTTAATCAGTTAGTCATCGAGATCATTTTCCATAGAATTAATACTGAAAACAATCTGAGCTGCAGCTGTTAATCTTTTTCTTCATTTAACTGGCTCACAGAGGTCGATAGCGGTTGAAACAATTATCCCAGCCCCCAGATGAAGCTCCTCACACAGAGAACATTTTCTTCTCTCCTCCTGCAGGACATGTTCTTTCATCTTCACCAGCCGGGCGAGATTCACTGATTGAGCAGTTGGCCTCTGCATCAAATCAGTAAAAGGCCTCGCTCTTCCCATAAAACGTAAAATGTTTTGCACTTACAGCACAAGCCCGGATTTCTTTTTTTTTTTTTAAGTTATATATTCTCCAAAGTGCCCGCAGGCGTTCAGAGAGTGGAGAAACTGAGCAGCGGCGCTCGGAGGTGGAGGCGGAGGCAGAGCAGCAGTCAAACACATGCTTTAACAATGATATTTTATTTTGTGTAGGCGCTCTGAACAGTGATGGAGTTGTTTTGCTTGACTGCTTCATTCTTGGGAAGCTGTGGAAAGCGAGCGTGTAAACACAAGAGCTGCAACAATGAGCGGTGAATAAAGTCCTGCAGCAGTGCGGAAATCTTCATCGACAGGAGACGGTGTGGTTTTTATTTATTTTTTGTTTGTCAAAGAATGTGTAATGAGAGTTTTGTCGCTGCTCAATAATATATTTGTGATGGGAGGCTGTTCTCTGGTCCTGGATCGTCTCTTAGAAGACTGGATCCGGCGTGTTCTCTCTAGAAATAACTTTTTTTCTAGGTGTCACACCTGTTTAAGTGGCTAAACCTTTCCAAGTTTCAGATTTCACGACTTGAAGTGAATCTTGTTAATGATGCAGCAGTGTTTGTTGCTCATGTCCTCCAGTTAGCGAGATCTCGTCCCATTATCACCTGCTCACAGTCCCAGCGTATGTGCTTCACACCCAGGCGTTCACAAAGACTTTCTCTGCTAGCTTTCGTGTGGTCACATCCTGTCAGGCGGTGCCATCACACCACAGCAGTTCATTTGCTTTTGTGCAGGTTTAAATAACCCTGTAACCCAGTCGGGTGCAAAGAAGTGCACACATGCTCTCTGGGATACCGGCCTCCTGTGTTTTCAGCTGCTGCGATCGTGATGTGCAGTGGGCGGTGATGCACTGATGCGTTACACATGCCCCGGCCACGGTGTGAGAACAGATTCTCACTTTCGTCCACAGCGATGTGGAGAAGAGCACCAGCACCCTCCATCCCGCCTTCTCTCTCTCATCTTTGCAGCTTATTTGCTTGAACATCTCACGTCTGATGTTTTCAGCACCGTCAAAGATCACCTCCAGATGGAGCGAAGAAGAACGTCTTGATGGCGATACTCGACATAATGGTTTAATTGCAGCTTTAATTCTCGTTCCCCCTGCTTGTCTCCCAGCTTGTGTTGCTTGACTGAAACGGCGAGCCAGCGTGTGACGGCGTGCAGCAAAATATAGTTAACAAGTTTCATGTGACACTTCAATTTCCTGGTTGTGAATCAGCGCTGCATCTGCTGCATCTGTCTAGCTGCTCTGCTGGAGCGGCGGCTCATGAGATTTGAGCTGTCACTCAGCTTCACAAAGCTGTGATTTCACATTATACATACTTTATATGCAAGCAGGGTTTTACATTAAGCTGCACAATATACCTCACATTTATTGATGTCTAAATAGCAAAACATGCAATATCAATTATCACAAAGAAAAAGTATTTAGCAGTAAATGATGTTGATTGTTCTCCAGGTGTCATGCATTTACACCATGTTGCTGAAATAGACTCCACAGAAGAGACACCTCATAATGCCATGCACTGAAGTACTGGTTTATACTGGTTTATCCCCAGTGTCCAAGTGTCAGAATCAGTATCAGAAAAAAATAAATGGTTTCTGAAGGTGGACGGGTTGCTGGCATCACTGGGGGAGAATGTCGTTGCTGCATTCCCATCATATAACAATCAGATAAAAAGACAGATTTAGATGGTTTGTTTTTTAAACAGCTGGACGGCTGGTTAAAAACCTCTATACAAGCCCTGAGCAGGAGTCCCCAAAACAGGCTTTGTTAGAATGGAATTAATAATTTGAAAAAAAAAAAAAAAACTGATAATTTCTAAAAGGAAAAATGAGTAATCCCTGACTAAATGACTTGTTTGTGTTGTGACACAAGAGCAGGCTGTTTGATGAATGTCAACAGTCTGGTCTAAAAAAAAAAAAAAAAAATCAGAATTTCCATGAAAATTGATGTGTTTACTGTAAATCCTGCAGAACACTGGCGCTGAGGTGATGACTCCTCTGTCCCCAAACGCCTTCTGCAGCCGCTGAGCAAAAAATAAAAAAGAAAAGAAATCTGTGCGTGCTGTGGAGGCAGCCGGCGGCATTGCTGAGTCGACAGACCCCCTGCGTCCTGGAGTAGTCCATTAGCTTTACCTGCCCCTTTTCTCCACAGGATCCCCGCTGCACTAAATGAAGCCGGGTGATTTTCATCTTCCTGACAGGCTGGCTTCGGCTGCAGCCGTTGGGAGATGGAGGTCTTTGTCAGCCTGCTCTTTCTGCAGCGTTTCTGCTGCTAGCGCTGGCCCAGATGCTGATGCACGGACAGCTGTATCACTCACGCAGGACCCGCCTTATCTTGTGGCCTTTCTTACAGCAACACATTTCATTTGCTCTATGTACCTGTTGTAAAAATGTTCTGCAGCTACACATTCTGAAATACCTCAGTCGTTTCATTCCTCACAGGAAGTGGTGCCCAGCAGGCTGGTATTATGCTATTTGTCAAGTCCAAGTTTGACAACAGGTGCCGGGAAAAACCACCATTTTTCATGAGAGCAGCCACAAATTATATGTTAGCCTAACATTCCTGCTAATAATGAGAAAAAGTAGACCATGTCAATGTGCCAGGCTCTCCAAGTTTGAAAGTTAACCTCCAAGTTCAAATGAGCCGTGCCAGCCTGCAGCTACGGTATCCAAGGCAACGTCAGAAATGCGGTGGTGGTGCGCTGAAGTAGTAGCTGCATAAATCTGCACTTGCATCAATGCTTACAAACCACCTCCGGTGCATCTGCCGGAGTGAATCTGGGTGACTGTGGGACTCCAGAAGTGCAGCGTCACACGGAGCGAACCCCAGTGAACCTCGTCCTAACCTCGAACTATCAAGAGTCTCGGAGAGACTCCTCCAATGACTCATCAGTATTTTTAGATTTGTGAGGAGGGAGAAATTATTTTGAGAGCACTCGGGTGAGAGAACTGAATCAGACTGTTTGTCTTCACTAATTTTGTTGTGTGACATCATACGATGACAACGGACGCTTCTGACTGGGTTGTCTTATGTTTCCCCTCATGCACAGTTGAAAGACGGGTGGGCCTTCTTAGTTAAAGGTGGACTTCTTCTTTTTTTTCTAAATTGTCTCTTTTTTTACTCCTTTTTGTCCCCTCTCATGTCGCCTTTAACACAGCAGCCTTTTAAACCGTGTCTTTTAGAGTTCGTCTCATTCTGACACCAGCGACGGAAACACTCACCGTGCTGCCAGAGGCAGAGGCATCGTGTCTGTCCGCTGTCCCATAACACATCATTCAGAATCCCAATTCCTCTTCGTTGCTCTAAAAGCCAGAATAGGGGGCTGATTGACAGCGGGTCCCTGCAGACCTGCTCAGGAGAAGCTCCTCCAGCGTGGCTCTTGGGTCCTTTAGTGGAGGAGCTGTGGATCAGGCTCTTTTAGCTCTTTATTCATGTCAAGAAGTCAAAACACTGCTAAACGCTATATTGTAAAAGTGATGACCCCAGTGGCCTAGTAGAGGAACTGCATGTTCTTATTAGTTCCAGATTAGCTCCAGAAAGGTTTGAGCGTTGGCGTCTGTGTGGTGCTATGAGTTGTTACGGTTTCCATCAGTGACATGACTGTGGCTAAATGTAGCTTCCTAATTAAGATTTTAAGGCATTAAATGTTTATTAAGTCAAAGCAGGGAGAGAACTGAGCCTCAGCGAGAAACCCTGCAGTTTATGTTTTTGGAAATGAGAAAAAAATCCCCAAAGAAAGAAAAAAAACGTAGACGTCAACGCCCTGCATGTCCAGCCTCCTGTCAGTCCTGGAAAAACTGATTACGGTACTAACAAAACTGAGTATAAAGTCTGCACAATCAGTGAGTCCCATTTTAATGTTTTTCTGCTGATTTGCTGAAATCCAGCTGCACCTTTTGTTTAACCTACGAAACAACGAAGGAGAAGCCGTTGTTCCACCAACACTCTGATCGGCTTCGTCTCCATGACCCGATGGAGCTCATGAGCCGAGTAGGAAGGAGATCCGTCTGGAAGAAAGTGACGGATAAACGGATCTGAAAACACTGGAAGTGGCAGCCAATATCTAAACCTGTGGGATAGCTAGGTAAATAATTCAGATAAACATTTTACACATCAGAAAAAGATGCAAGCAACAGTTACAGGTTGATGTGTGTGAAACAAGGTGGCGTGACAGTGACGCACTGAACTGACAGCTACACATGAATAATCATGGGTTTGTGTGAACCTGCATACAAACAAACCCATTAGCACCTATTGTCATTGAAGATCTCTATCCTACTTCTGTATCAAGTCAAGGAGGCGCCGTCTGTCACCTAAGCATCTACCTGTTAAAAATTCACTTTTTCCAACCGAACCTGGGGGACAAATACTTGCCTGAGAGGAAAGTGGGGTTCTTGGCTGGTTTTACGGGGCCTATCATAAGGAACGGCCCAGGTAAAAAAAAAAAACAAAAAAAAATCAAAAATAAAACAACTTGTGGAGCTTTTGCAAGGCTGAAACACGTACCTGCCATAGGATAGGTTCTCACAGGAACCCTGGTAACCTTCTGGATGGGGGGTTAAGTTGGCTCGGCTCTGACTTGGTATGCTGGGGGGAGGACATGACGTCCCACGCCCGCTTCACCCACGAGTCGTCTCTGCTCATTTAATTTAACACCACCATTTTGCATGATACAATCGAAAATGCAGCTGCCATCTCTGCTCCTCCGATGTTTATCTTGTTTGTCACTAATTTGTTTTTATTCTTTTATTTATCGGTGGTTGGCAGACGGTGTCAGAGGTGCACTGGTCGTTCAGATTTTTGGATAGTTGGACAGCTGGAAGTACTGACATGGAGTCCAGCCCGCTGACGGAAACCTGCCTGTTATCTCTACGGTGTGTCCCCAGGCATTTGTCTATGTACTCAGAGAGACACGGTCAAATGACTTCTCCAGGTCCACAGAAGACATGTGGGACCGCTTAGGAAACCTCCCATGCTTCCTCCAGGACTCTAGTGAGAGCATAGACCTGGTAGACCTGGTCCAGTGTTCCACGGTCAGGATGCTCGATCGCTCCCGTCGGCTGCACAACCAAGGCACCAGCCACAAGAAAGATCTTTCTCAATGAGCTAGAAGGCCAAGGAATACATTTTTGTGTCGCGCAGAGAGCTTTTCTGAATGGAGATGTGTGGATGCAGATGGGTTCAGTTTTAGAAGATTTTAAAATGAAATCGCAGTAGTTTCTAAATAGCCTGAGCGTGAGCAGAGAAGGGTCATAGAACCAAAAGACTGAAAGAAAATTAAACGGCACACGTAGTAGAGGGGAGGATTTTTCTGATTTGGATTCACCTCTAGCCTGCATCATTGCAAGGCATCATTGGTGCAGTCGAAACCTTTCATTTCATTTCTGATCAGAAGATAAGACCAAGGTGGTGTACTTGTGGACTTGTGAAGTTTTGCTGCACATTTAACTCTCTGGGCATTGTGTTTTAAATGGCCCTGCATGCTGTCTCCAGAATAATTTGCCTCTGAAAAATGTTTGTGGTACAAAAACTACAGTCTGCAGAATGAACGCTCCCCCTGAAACACAGGCCTGGAGAATTTATGTGTGTTGTGAAGCTGCAGATGCCGGGGAGAAGGCTCTCCGTGGTGCAGCAGCTCAATTTGAAACAGACGTGGGCTAAGATAATCACCTACCCCCAGAATAACCTTTAACAATATTTAAACTAACATGGAACCATCCAGGCTGTTTGCTTTCATCTTTACCATAATCCATCTCCATGCACGTACACATTGTGAACCGTGCCTGCAGTATCCCAGCTGTCAGTCATTCCTGCCAAGCGCCGCGGTGATAGCTCTTCTCACCTGCCACCGCTCCCCCAGCCGCTCTCAGTTACAGCTTTCAATTTGACCGTTCTGGTGTTATGTGGAGTCGAGGCGACGCTAGAGCGTCCGCGAGGACGCAGGTGCTGAGAGCCGGGGTGTCATCGCCTCTGGTGTGTGGTCGATAATGAGACTGGGAGAGTGGCATGAATAACTCTGTGAACTCTTTTTCATTTCCTTAATCTCTGCCCGCTGGCCGGTCCAGCAACACTGGGTCATTATTTTCCATCAGTTTGCTTGCTACTTGATCACACGTATCACCTCCTGTGGGGAAGGATAAAGAAGGGAAAATCCACTCTGCAAATGAAAATGGCTCTGTAATTCAATATCTTTAATAAAGATGGTGAACTGATCTCCTTGTTGAGCTCGATCTAGGATGAATAATGGCCGAGTTCTTGCCAGTGCAAGCCTGCAGGCAACTTGTGAACCCCGGCTGATTGAGACCTCCTAATCTTCAGGCTTTGGCCGAGCACAATGAGCCTGATAAAAACGCATATTTTTACTTTTTCCTCCTTTTTCTCCTGTCATAAAGCTGGCTCCGCTTTGTAGTTCTCAGCATATACTGCTTCATAAAATGCCAGGTTTGACATGCTTCCCAGGGATCTGGTAAGTGCTTGGCACCACATGTGTGGTGACTCAGCGAGCACAGAAGCAACAGGCTGAGACTATCAGTCCAACAGCAAGCGCTTGAAGCAAAGGGAAGCACGCACAATTGATTTAATCACTTGGAACAGAAGCGGGATATAGAGAAGCGCTGCTTTCTTCTTCCTTTGCTCTGAAAAGCTTGGTCGTGTGCAAAAGGTTAATCAGTCGTGCTATGAAGAGCAGAAAGGATTACTTCTCTGTCAGCTGGTTGTAATATACCCGAAAACAAAGAAAAGCAAGACACAATGTCCTGGCTTTCATTATTTTGTAGACAATTTTAAAAGCAATTCCTGCCTCCAACAACGCGTAGAGCTTCTTTCAATGAGTGACATAAATTATGCTGTCATTCTCAGACTCAATGCCTTATATGGACCGTTATTTCAGGTTAGAAACACATTCATCTTGACTGATGAGAATTTTGCATATTAATGCTTATGTTTCTTAAAATTTCAGTGGGTTGATGAAGTCTGTGAAGGTTCAGGAGCAGCAGATGAAGGAAAACACGACAGCTGAAGCAGGAGGTGCTTCCAGGTTACCAGACAAACAGAAATGCACGTGATGTGAATAAATCAGTCTTGAAAGCTGTCTTTGTCCTAAGATTGATTTACATGAGCTACAAAAAGAGTGCAACGTTTGTAGGACAGCAGACTTTAAATACCCTATGATTCCTATCCATTGTTTCTTAAACTGTGTGCTAAAGGCAGTAACTGTCACAGTGCAGCGATATAACATCCATCCATTAACTCCCTCTCACTCACAGTTGGGTCAAAGCTAAGAGGTCCAGACCTCCTTTACCCCAGCCACCTCCTCCAGCTCTTCTGGGGTGTCCCCAGACCTCTATGGGGAGACCTTCAGGGGGCATCTTAACCAGAAGAATCACTTCAACTGGCTCCTCTCCATGTGGAGGAGCTGCGACTCTACTCTGAGTCTCTCCTGGGTGACTGAAGTTCTCCCCCAGTCTCTGAGAGTCTGGTCACCTGAGGAAACTCATTTCAGCTGCTTGAGTATTTCATCTTGTCCTGTCTGTCAACATGCTTCCAACAGCAAACTCTGAATGTTAGCTAACACTTGTTATATATGCAACATACGTGGTGATTAAGCTTATCTTCTGAGTTATCTCCTGACCTCTGTAGAGGCATGTTCAGGTATAATTCCTGATAAAGATATTTTTTTTATTTTTATTTTTTTTGGGGGGGTGTATTTAACTTAATATTTACCCATTTTCGCTTTACCTCTTATTTTGCTGGACAAGCGACCTCGCTGATTCCCATCATGCTCGTTGCCTGTTAATAGAACTAATTTAAATTTATTTTCTTTGCTTCACTTCAGTTCCAAAATTGGAAAAAAAAGAAAAGATTTAGTTGTACTAAGTTCATTTTGTCTTCACTTCTCTATCAGTTAACTGTTCTTTTATCACAGACAATAAGTTTTTAGGTTGTTTTACCTGACATGTTTCGGCATGTACTTCCGCCTTCATGAAGGCGGAAGTACATTGTCTGTGATAAAAGAACAGTTAACTAATAAAGAAAAGATTTATATGCAAATTTACTTCACTGCGTTATGGAGATTTCATGAATATGGCCCAGCTTTGCTAGCTAACGACTAGCTAACGTAATGTTTGTAATGTCAGTGAAGCTTCTCGTGTGTATTTGTTCTTGTGAAACGGCTACAGGTGCATCTAAGTCCTGTTCCAAGTCAGTCTTCATCAAGACCCACCCTTCCAGACCCATAAAACCCTTCCAGACCCACAGAACCCTTCCAGACCAACCCAGAACCCTTCAGACAAATCCCAGAACTCTTCCAGACTAATCCAGAACCCTTTCTGACCAACCCAGAACCCTTCAGACCAACCCAGAACCCTTCCAGACCCACTCAGAGCCCTTCAGACAAATCCCAGAACTCTTCCAGACTAATCCAGAACCCTTTCAGACCAACCCAGAACCCTTCAGACCAACCCAGAACCCTTCCAGACCCACTCAGAAACCTTCAGATAAATCCCACAACCCTCTAGACCTCCCCAGAACCCTTCTAGACCCACAGAACCCTTCCAGATCCACAGAACCCTTTCAGACCAACCCAGAACCTTCCAGACCCACCAAGAACCCTTCAGACCAACCCAGAACCCTTCCAAACCCACTCAGAACCCTTCAGACCAACCCAGAACCGGTCGCATCAGTCTCAGTACAGTTAACAGCTCAACAAGCCGTATTTATATAAGAATGACTATGCTCTATGCCCGAAAATACTTATACTGCTGAAAATAAGGGGATCGTGTTGGTGGGTATTTACTTCTTGCTTCTTACTTGTTGCTTTAAAAGCAAGTATAGAAAGTTACCCTTTACAGCTTTGCAAATTCCTGTTTTGAGTCAGCAGGTGGATAAGTTGTGGGAAACTCTGGAGTTAGCTTGATAGAAATTCTCCAAAGAAAGACAAAAACCCAGAACAATGATGAACAGAACTTTCCAGTCCATTGACATAGATGACCAGACTAGTTTCCCAGGTAGGTACATCTGAAACGGTTCCCTCCAAATGGTTTGAGTCTGACTGGTCATGTTTCATATCATCTAAAGAAAGTGTAGATTTGAGCAGATTTAAGATGGACATTTGGACCATAGATTTTTGGATTTATATCATTACCCGAGTTGCTATGGGGACCATACTATGGAGCCCAAAACAGTTTTTTTTTTTTTTTTTTTTTTTTTTTGTACCAGGCTGTAAATGTGTTTATTTCTGCTGTAAAGTTGGACACTTGAACATGGAGGTAAGTGGTGACAGTTGAAGTGTAACTGACTAACCTTTGGAGCCAGCCTCTAGTGGTCAGTAGAGGAACTGCTGGTTTTAATATAGTCAGGTAAATGGAAGTATGAAGTTATGACTCTGCTTTCACTAAACTCAACAATCTCTCACAAATTGCATCCATTTATTTTTGTGGTGTCTGGTTTTCATATAAGGAGGACAAGACCAAGGTGGTCCAGGAGCCAGGTTCTGGCCCACAGGCTGTATCTTAGCCATGTGTGATTTAGACCTTTAAGTGTTTCATGTCCAGTTTTCTGCTCGTAGGCACGCATCTCAGAGAATCCAGGGGATCAATTATTCAAGCTTACACTTTTACACATTCTCTTATGCTTTCATTTTGACTTGTCCTTGTCCACACAGTGTGATGTGGGAATAGTTAATGAATGGATTTTAAAAGAAAAAATATATACTTGGTTTGTTCCAAAGCCAGTCAGGTACAGAAGGATAGCAGTAGCGGGGATAGAGGTACTTTCTCGCAACAATTTGTTGCGAGAATGGAACTTACCTGGATAAATGAGAATATCCACAGACTTATCAATGGAGGTACTTGTTCAGCACGTCGGTGCTGTAAAGTGTTCAGGCAGCGCTGCAACTGTGGGACCTGCTCGTTTCAAAGGTTGATGAAATACTCTGGAAAATGTCAAGAGGCTTTACTGAGGCCGCGACACACGAGGAAGGCTCCTCAGTACACACACTACCAGAGGAAGTGTGTGTGAGTGTTTTGGGTTGAGGGGGTGGGATTCATTTGCACTGCTTTGCTCTTGTGAATTCCCACGACTCATTATTTATTTAGCCAGAGAACCTTCTTTAGCACCGTGACCTTTAAGACACAGTTCCTGTTGAGGCGAGCTGTGTAGCTGTCAGCAGGCCGTAAAACGCTCCGAGAGAAGCGGTGGCGATCCCTGGTGTCATAACCCGTAAAACCACATGCCACGCTGCGGCGAAGGAGTCGCTGCCCTCATGGTCGCACAGCAAATGACAACAGCAGATGAAAACAATGAGGGGCTTTTTTTTTCCTGAAAATTAGTTTTGACTGAATCGATGAACAACTGGATTGTCTTGTTTTTCAGCGCAGCTCCTAGCTCACTGATGGATATTGGTATTTGCAGACATTTCGAGGAAAATGATATCAGGCTTGCTTTGAAAAAGATCTTTAGCAGTTTCTCAAATCCCCCACTCTGATTAGAAACACAGCCGTCTCAGATTAAGTGGCTCAGCTGCTTGTTCACCTCCATCTTTGGAGACATTTCAATGACGATACAGGCTGAGACATTGTCAGAAGGGGAGGGGTGGTGGTGTCCGTTTACCCAGGAGAGAGCAGGTGTAATCCATCAGCCTGGCTCCTGCCCGTTCAGCACGGTCGGTCCCAGCTGCATAGTGCTAACCAGTCCTCCACCTCTCCCTCCATCCTCCCTCCACTGCCACCTCTCTCTCTGCTGCTCTCTTCCCCTGTGGTGCTGCTGTCAAACTGCACTACAGCTGAAAGCGTCTCCAGGTTTGATCTTTTATCAGACACGATCATCTGCTGCTCATGCCACCGTTAAAGAAAAAAAACGGACGAGTTAAATGAAAAGGTGATGCAACCCCCCCCCCAAAAAAAAAACAAAACAAAAAAAAAAAAAAACACCTGGTTCTCAGTAAAGATCAGGTGAAAGAAAATATAGATACATTCACCCTCCAGGCATACCCTGCTAGCAGCATGTTGGACCCCTTATGTCTTCACAGTTGCCTTAATTCTTGCTGTCACAGATCAACAAGGTGTTGGAAACATCTTCTGGTCCATCAGCTGCTGCAGGTTTGGATTGAACCCTGCAGGTTTGGACTGAGCTCTGGTGACTGAGGAGGAGGAACTCATTGAGATGTAGCTTCAGTCTCCTGAAGTCTTCTGCTGCTGGAGAACATCTGCTTCAAGGTTCCAGGGCTGTCCATTCAGGGATGGTGTTCTGCAAACCCTGGTTGTCACGGTTGTTGTCTTTTTATCATCTCCAACCAGTCTGTCCATTCTCCTCTGACCTCTGACATCAACAGCTGGATATCTTCTCTTCCTGAGATCATCCTCTGGAAATCCTGGAGATGGTTGTAGTGAAAAGAAGAAGGTGCTTGTACTGACTGAGGTTCCAGGTTTTGGCTGGGATTTGACCAGGGTGTCAATTTATAAATATACTGGAGATGCACCAATTGATCATGACAGGTACCGGCCAATATTTCCTCCTGAAATTGTCAGAAATAGTTTTTATTTTTTGAGCATGCTCAGTGTTGTGAAGCTGTAGTTGTGAAGTGTTAGATCCCCCAGTTGTGGTTCAGCCTCTGACTAGCAGAGTCTGTAACCGGGACCAGCTCTCCGTCTCTTTGGGTAAGAAGTTGTGGTCTAGGGGGGGTTCACCTCGCTAAGATTTCCTCAATTTATTTAAGCTGGTATCGAGGGGATTCGCCGCTCTCACTGCATACAACTCCAAACGTCTATCCTGCTTCCCCCAATAACTGACCTAAGAGGAATAACCTGGTGGCTCAAATTCCAGCTATCGGTCACGTCTGTTAACTGCAGCTCCCCTCCAATGATCTGGGCTCTTGTTACCGGCTAGGATAAATTTAGTGGCTTGGACAGCAAGCCCCAAGGATATGTGACAATATTTATGACTAGAATAACCGATAAAAACCTATGTTACTAGTGCAGAGGCATAACCAATGTCTTCACAATTGTGGATACAGATGTAATTTCCACCACGATGTCTTATGATAGGTTTATATTTATTAAAGCAGATTAGCAAGGTTAAGCAGCAGCATTCATTGGTTAACAAATTCTAATTCTACATGAAAAAGACAAATTAAGCTGTGGCTTACAAATTGATTCATCTGGTTGGTCCAAGGACAGGCTGGGATGTACGCAAATGGCGCCTTTGCGTTGTCAAGGCTGCTGATGCAGGGTAGAGAGAGAACGCAAGGTCAGGCCCCCGGGAACTCTGATGTCCGGCCCCTCCTTCTTGCTTAGCAGTGAGCTAGGCTAATCCAAAAGACTCTGATCTGTTCTTCAAAAATTTGGGAAACTGGTCCATCCTGTTCTGAGCATCTTCTGTCTTCGTTTCATGAAGAATTCCTCCCAGGTTATCCTCCAGATGGATTGTTTGCTCTTCCTCTGTCCCAGCTTGGTTCTTCTTCTGTTCTTCCTCTCCTCCGAAGACGCTCCAGGAATTCAACCCAGAATCTCTGTTTCTCCCTTTTTATGCTATTCTCCTATCTCTCTCATCAGCCTGCACCAGCCTGCCCAGTGTCCTTGGTTGAGTCCACAATTTGCTGATTGGTTACCTCACATTTGCATAGGCGTACATAATTTCCCGAAACTCACATAACACTTCTGATTGGTTATAACCATCTACAGAGTTGTATAATTTTACATAACTCTCCTTGTTTTGGTTACACATCAATTCATGATTGGTTCCACATACAGTCTTTCAAGCATAATTCACAGACAGAGTCACATAGTCATTCTGATAGGTACAGGCATCTCAGCAGAGTCGTTACATAATTATCGTGACATACACAGTTCAACCACGCAGCTTCTCCCCAATATCAAGGTTAACCTGTTTTTATTGGGCAAATAGCTCGTTAAGCTAAAGCTAATCAGCTAAAGCTAACCCTTATTTAATGATCTATGCACCATGGTCTGTCCCACAATTTTATTAACTGATGAATTGATGGATTGATTCATTTAATCCCAAAATTGTGTGATCCTTCGCATGATCCTGTAGCCTGCAGCTCCTGCCACTCTGTCAAGGTTGCTCTGAACTGCTACGCTTAATAACATTTGACCCAGAACAACATCTTTTACACCTGCCCCCAGTATTGTGTATTGCTAGGATCCTATTGTTTACAATAAAAGACTCCTCTCCTGCTTGCTGTTGTGTCTTCAGTAGTCCCGAGCCTGCAGAATTGTTTGGGATAACCAGTCACCTCTCTCTCAATCGAAAAGTAGCCTAATTATCAAACCCTGATTCTTACTTTGTTCAAATCTATTTCCCCTCTTTTTGAGGTATATCCTGAGGGCTAATTATTATTTTCATTAGGGTTCTTACCTTATGAAAACCGATATGATAACTTATTCAATTCTCATCCATCTCTGCCCCTGTATGATAAACATAGCCGTTGTTTTCATTCCATACACACAGTGCCCCGCTGTTCTCGGCTTAACCTAAACAGCACTTGGCCGCTTAGACGAGCGAGAAATGTTGACCATACAGAATTAACAAATGATCTTCATTCCAAAATCAACTAATACATCTTGTTTCTTATCATTGTCTAGAACCACACATTTCATTGATTAGACATTGATCACAAATCACACTAATTACCATTTTTCTGTTACTCCATTCCTGCCTTTGCTTTGACTAGCCCTGGACCTGTTTACATCACTTCATCACCTCTGCAGCAGTTAAGACTCTCTTCCCATACTGAGACCTGCTGACAACAAGACATTTTAACATACAGAGTTAACATTGATTCACTACTTCTCTGCATTACAAAATCAGCCAGATCATCTTGTTTCTGTTTATTGATTAGAAGCTGAGATGATTCCAATGTTCTCCGGGTCATTTGACACAAGTTAACGTGTGCATTTGACAACAGTTAAAGGTTTCTACTTTGGCTTTTGACTTAAATAAATACTCAGAAAAAACAGATTTCCTCTACCTAATCAGTATCTTACATTACACATTTTTCAATTAAAAAAAAATCAATTAAAATCACAAGCATTAATACATTGATTGCTTTGTGAGTAATCATTTATGTGAACAGAAACTTCTGTTCGGATACTCTAATTGGATCTTTTTTTCTCCCACTTTTTTGTCTTTAATATTCCTGTAAAGATGTGTTTGAAATGTTATTACTGAAAAAACAATATAAAAAGATTTACAGTAGTAAAGTTACCATATCCTGTAAAGTCAGTATCACAGCTGGAAACTCGTGAGAAACCAAAGATGCTTCTCCCGTTTAGAAAATAAAAAACCACCAAGGCTCCACTGGTGGGACCCCAATGTCAAGGCTGACTGATTAATTAAAGCTTAATCAAAGAAAATTATAATTGGCCAAATCAGAATCGTCAGGTCAGACTTTTCAGAAAAATCAGAAATGATAATTTGGCTGAAATGAGAAAATTACAATTCGAGCAGAATTGAAACCAGACGGATCACATCAAATCTTGGTCCATCAGAACCAGGACCAGACTCAGGGAGGACAGACATCCACCTTGATTGGTTGGAGGTCTGAGATGATGAAGAGAGATGATCATAATAAGATATACAGGTTGAGTATGCACATGACATCAATGAAGTTATCTTCAACTAGACGTTTCATCCAAAAGTAAAGCTTTAGGTCTAATCTTAAAGGAAGAGAGGATGTCTGCTTCCTGAGCATGAACTCAGAGCTGGATCCACCAGACTGGACAGCTGAAGGTTCTGCTGTTGGAAACTCTACGAACCACAAGTTGTAACAGATCCATGGGCTCTTCATCTGCTGCCACACGGTCATAGATCCTCCCACATCGGTCCCACCGATGACCCGCCGCTGCTAAATATAGCATCCGCGTGCCATTCTTACTCAAAACAGTTTTAGTTTCAATTTACAGGCCGCACAGAAAAGTAAAAGTGAACGATCCCTGGAAATGTGAGAACAGCGCTTATCTGTTTCTGGTCCATCCAGCAGCATCAGTTGCCGTAACTCTATATGCCATCCTGGGACACTGACGTCCACTGAACCTCTGACTGGTGAGGTCGGAAAATATCCCACGTACGTCCAGATAAAAGTTGAATCTCCAGTCATTTGTCCTGCTTGAGCTCCAGTCTGCTGCAGACGACTGTATCAGGGCCAAGAGGAATAATCACACTAGCTGCATTAATATTTGATATTCATAAAACTGTTTTAATCTCCTTTTGTAATTAAACTTTTGACAGTCATGTAATGAAGGTTCAGCAAAAGAAATGTGGAATATACACGTCGCATAACTATTTAATTAGTTCCTGAAGTCATTAGAGATTATTTGCATATCCACTCACTATGATTCTTTGTAAGGTAATGACACGGTGGGGCCTTTAAACCAAAGAAAAGTTGTTTTAATTAAAAAATGTAAATAGTCCAACTTGAATAAAAAAGGAAAACTGTCAATAAGTAATTACTCTGATGTATATCAATTAAAAACGAAACAAACACATCAATGGATATATTTGCATGAACTGACCTGACCAAGCAACTGCATTCAACAAGGAAGTAAGTGGCAGCTCCTGACCACCAGGGGGGCGGCTCTGGCCGTGAGTCGACCAGTGACGTCAGCGAGGGTTAGTCCAGTTCCCCCCATCACTGATGGTGATAATGACCCCGTCTCTGATATAACAAGCCATCACAGAGGAGCAGCAAAACACATTTGTTTGTATTCAACACAAGCAAAACAGAGCTGCTGGTTTTCTCTCCCCTGCAGGGTTTCAAGTTCACAGTAAGAAAAAAAGAAAAAAATCAGCAGAACGATCCATGAACAGATTTTTCCTGCTGTGCGTGTAGGAGGTCAGATCATAACATCTCCTACGCGCAGCTTGTGACATTTAACACTTTCAGCCTTAAAGCCTCTCCGGGTAAGTTCACTTTTTTTCCAGCAACGCAGCAACAAAAACAAGGAGTGGAAAGGCTTCAGAAATGTTTGCTGCAGCTGTGGAACGTTCAAGTGCGCAGTCAAAGAAAGAGGGGTTAGAGAACAGCAAATTATGAACCGAAGCAGATATTCACCCTCACAGGAGTCGTATCGCCTGCACAGGCAGCTCTGTTGAGGAGGCGCAGAGCCCGTCTTCCCTCGTCAGAGCCCTCAGAGACTCATTAGGTCCTCCCTCCTAACTGTAAACCCGTCATGGTCCATTCTCTGTGCAGTAAGATTAAGAAGAATCTTTCTCAAACATCTGGCGATGCTCAATCAAGTCGTTTCCTCTCTGAGTCAGTCTCGTTTCACTTTGCTCACATGCTACTTACTTCCCAGCAGCCGTTCGCTACACTGCAGTCGGTCAGCGGCGTGTTGTTCAGAGCAGTGATGAGTTCTTCACACCCCATTACACCAAGAGATGCCCCCCATCTACAGTTTCAGAGCAGCCCACTGTTAGTGTTGCCAGCTGCACCGGGGGCCAGAGATGATGCATTTAAGTCAGCGGAGATGTCCATCACTGATGGCAGCGTGAAGTCGCTCAAAAGTTAGTGCTCCCTCTTTTAGGCATAGGGCTGGGCCGATACGCTTTTGTGCCGATTCGATTCTCGAAGGTGCAGGGAAGCTTCCCTCTCATCTGCCGGGGAGATGGAACAAGGTCCAGCCTCTTTCAAGGAGACTGGTTCCAGAATCTTCCCTGTGTGTTGAGGGGAGCCTCTCAAGCTCAGGGTCTTTCCCCACCGGAGGGGTGATATTATATAACCCAAGAGTTTCAATAAGTGAGTGAACACCGAGGCTCGTGTCTTCGGCCCACACACCTCCTGACTCCTTCACC
The DNA here is from genome assembly GCA_018398805.1 of Hirundichthys speculiger. NCBI lineage: Eukaryota > Metazoa > Chordata > Actinopteri > Beloniformes > Exocoetidae > Hirundichthys > Hirundichthys speculiger. The sequence goes on along the minus strand of JAGFBZ010000636.1, from coordinate 807,707 downwards.
CATGTCCTTCATTTGGACCTGACCAGGTCCCCTCTCAGACAAGCCGCTCCACCAGGCCCAGATTCTTGGTTTTCCTTTTCCGTACAAGTCAAACAGAGTCCCTCTTCAGGGAGGTAGACCTTGAGTTATGCATCTGGCAAATGCAGGGAGCACATTTTAACTGCTTTGCATCAATCTGTGAAGGTTTTGAAATGGATTAAAATGAATATGACGCATTCACACAGGAATATCTCCAGCGTGATTATGTTCTCAGTGGCACTGACTACTAATCTCATACAGAACCGTCAGATGATCTGTGCTAATAAAACAGCACGGGCTGTATTTGTGGAGCTGAGCTGACTCTTTGCCAGCCTCTCGCAGTCGATGCCAAACACCGTTTCTGAGCAGAAATGAGTGTCGGGGAACATCAAGTACCTTATTTCATTTGCAATATTGATCTTTTTCCTTCTTGAATTGTTTGATGCTCACCACCATGAAAAGACAACAAACTGTTACCTAATTGATTCGGCTCAGTTAGGAACACAGACTGAGATTTGCTGATGACGAGTGTTGCTGGGAGGTTAGCGCCCCACCACCACCAAACCTGCCAGGGAATAGTATGAATACAATGACATCAAAAACACACTCTTTCCCTTTAAAGCTTCCCTAATTCTCTCTCTCTTTGTGAGCAAGTGAATTTCTGTTTTTGACTAAGAGGGACGTACACACTTTCAGATATTTGCAGTGTTAATCAGCACGCGGTGAATAATTGAAATTAAAGAAATGAAGGTGGTCTGGTCATAAATTATGATGATTCAGTCTTCTGATGATGCAGATGGAGATCAGTCCCTGATAATGATGTACATTAAGCTGCTGCCGTTCTCATATTCCTCCTGAAGTCCCTCCGCCCCGGCCCACAGCCCTTTCACAGCCTAATGACAGTTTTATGGGAAACTTCATTAAGCAAAGGGATGTCGAAACGATAAACATCAGCTTCTAATTGTGGAGTAAACCGGCTCTGCTGCTGTCCCTTTGTGTTGAAGTTAACCAGTAATAATAACAACAAAATAAAGAAAGAGATGTTTGGCTGTGACCAGATGTCTGAGCTCTTTACTGACGCTCTCTGCAACGTAAACTCTGCACTGTAATCCGACGGGCGTTCCTCTAACCTTAGTTCAACATCAGGCTCCTGTTTGCTGTCAAGTGGTGCAGCAGCAGTTTCTGTTCACGGTTTAATTGATCAATTCAAAATCACTTTTATTTGTTGTTCATGTTGATGTTTGAAAAATGAGAATCAGTTTTCGCTGGATGGGTGTGAGTGTCGCCTTCAGGTAACGACAGCTGGGCTGGTCTGGATCTCTTTTCATGGGTTACAGGTGACGACGGATGTTCGGAGGCTGTTGGATGCTTCAGATGAAGTCCATATATCTGCACACTAAAAATGAAACCAGGATGTGTACGTGACGGTCCAGATATCTGACTATCTGGGTCCAGGCCTGGAAGAGAGCAGGTGTGCACGTCCCTGATTACATTGATTAACTGAATGCAATTTTACAAAAGGTCTTCGATACGATTTCGATTTGATTCCATTCAGGAGCCAACGATCAATATCACATGAAATCCCATGTTGATTGAAATAAGTCACTTCCATTCACATCGAATTGCATTAAGTAGCTAAAACATCATTTCACATTTTTATTTCTGGGTTCTACTGAACGGTTAAATGAAAACAAAAAGACCAGTTCCTTTACTTCAGTTTTCCTTTTGCACTGATGCTGTTGCAGAGTTCATCATCAGACTGATGCTTTGATGTAGATGGATGGATCGTTACATCCCTAGGAGGTGGTTTAAGCAAGTTCTCTTAGATATCGGTAGGGATCCATCCAAATGACTGATGGGAACATGTCTCTAGTGTCCACCTGCAAATCTACGCTCTGCCTCGTAAAGGCCATGTCAGTGCTGTACATTACAAATGAAATACTTTTGCTCTGAAGAATCTGAGTAACTGTGATCCAGAAACAATAAGAAATGCACGGGTTTATATTTGTGAGTCCAGCTGCTGGCGGGAAACTTCTCAGTAGTTTGATGCACTTTAATCTGCTGTGTGAAAACAGAATCTTTTATAAGAAGAATTGTTTTGAATTATGTATAGTAGAATATTATTAACCTACTTGGGACTAAACTTTATCCAGTTTTATCCATTTTCAGAGGATCTGGGATTCTCGGAATACAGAGTTATATATGTGTTTTAGAGAACGCACGCAGCTCTGCTTCAGAGAGTCGTGACGGCTCAGAGTTCAGCTCAACATCAGCGGCGTTTTTTTCCTGAAACAGCTCAGCAGGAGCAACTTTGTATGAAAAGACATTGACTTTATCATAGGATCATGTTTGATCTCAGGGAGGCTTTTTGAAGTGATTCATTCAAGAATCTTTAGTTGCTTTGCTATTTTGTCAGTTCAGTGCTCGGGCTGTGCTCAATCTTAGTGTTTTTCTGCTCATGTGGTCGTACTATGTGTGAGAGAAAAATGCACTGCTAATAAAATTATGCAGCTTTTCCATCTTTATTTGTTTTACCATCGCAGAGCTGTTCAGAGGAGGCACACTCCTGTGAGGAGGTTTTCAGAAAACATATATGAGGAAGTAAAATTTAAAATAAATCAGTTGAAAAACAGTGAAGAGAGAGAGGCTTGGCTGAAACCTCCGCAAGTCCATTGGGATGTCGTGTTTGTTGCCTGGCAACAACCGTGCACATGACATCATATGCAGCGTCTGGAAGGAAGACGTGGAACTCTCTCCTGTAGATGTCGCATAAATTGACATCTGCAGAGAGCAGTTCAACATCTGGGGTGCATACATGCTCCTTCACAGTAGCCCGTCCAGGATGCACCAGCCCTGCAGCACATCTGTCCCACTCCCACTGGTCTGTTTTAGTCCAGCCATGTCATCTGAAATCCCCGTAGAGAGCCGCGGGCGTCTGGAGCGTGAGCCACGTCTCAGAAACTGTGACACAATTGTTTCATCCACTCTACTTTCCACACCCTGAGATGATCTCCTTCTCTACATCCTTGACCTTTCCTCTTCAACTCGTCTCCATTTGGGCTTATCCAGGTCATCTGCCTGGGGAGGTAGGCTGTGTCTTAAATGGCGTTCTTGCAGACATCGCCTGTCTTGAGTGTGTAAAGGGCCGTGTATACTCTCGTGGCAATGTGTCGCCGTCAGCTTGTCGCAGAGATGCCGCAGACACTTTTGATTTATACTAGCGTGGTCTCCGCTATGTTATTCCACCCCACAACGCAAGAGGGACAATCACGAACTAGCTAAACTTACTAAACTTATTTCTTGTGTTTTTCCACTTCCTCACCATCTCAGCCGTATCGCAATCTCCCTCCATGAATTTACTAGAATATGTGCTGTCTTTGTGGTGTGGAGAACGAGAATCGTACAGATGTGGGTACTTCCTCATTTCTTCAATGATGCGCCCTTTTCTATGTGGATGAAGAATTGACCAATCAAATACCTCCTTTCTCTCCTCTCTGCGACACTGTCTGCGTCGACCTACAATTTTGGGTAGGCGCACCGGAGTGTCTGCGTAGTGTCGGCGTAGGGTGGGGGTGCATCTCTGCGTAGGTGACGCAGATGACCTGACGTTCGAGTATAAATCAGGCTTAAGTGTGTTACCGTCGTCAGTATTGTGTTTGCAAAGTGCACTGTGAATACCCAGGTAGAGGACCCAGAACAGTCAGAAAACTGAGCAGTTCCTCCTCTGACCACTAGCGTCTTGCAGTGACCTCCATGTTAAAATGTCCAATTTTGCAGCAGAAATAAACATATTTACAGTCCGGTACAACAAACTGTTTTTGTCTCTGTATTTAGATTTCACATCCGTGCATATATATACAGTCTACAATATGGAGACAATATGTTTTATAGTGATTTAGAATCAACACTGCCGACAAGCTACCAAAGATGCGCTTGTCCATTAAACTAAAAAACAACAGTGCAGTTACTCTTGGATAGTTCAGATTTCAGCCCTCTGATGGACTGGCACCTCAAACAGGAATTAGTTATTATACATGATGGGTGAATGAATGGATGAATAGAGTTTTAAAGTGTCAGATGAACAGCAGAAAAATAATAAAGAAGAAAATATAAAAGTATCTCCAATTGGTTGTTATAGGTTCACTTTTTCTTCCTAAGAACCAACTAATGGACAGACTTCAAAAATCCAGGCTAAAACGCTGGCTGTGGATAACAGACCCTACCAAGATTAATAACAAGGTGTATGATAACCCTTACATCTATGGAATACCTTTAACCAGGTTGGTTCTGGTTGCTGTTGTATCTAACCAGTGGGTAAAGACACTGGTTCAGGTGGCCCAGTGATGAAGCTTGAATAAGGAACATCAAGTCCACCCTCCACCTTTGGTTTGCAAACATATCTCCTACTTATTCTCTGCACAGATGACACAGGTCTGAAGCGTATAGAGTACTCTTACAGGATAGCAATCAACAGCAAATACTGCATCTTTAGGGTAGTAGTAAAATTATCTTGAAAAGAGCCTTAAAATCGGAGCTCATGCACCTCCAACAACCCAACCACCCAGAGGGATCTTCAGGGAACTTTAACGTACTTACACAACCGTCTTAAATTGGTGACTCACTCTGGAGTTGAAAAGAGCATCCCTGAAGAACTGTGATTTTTTTTTTTCTTGCAGTGCAAATCCTCTTGCATTTTTTTTTTCTAATGCTGCAGCCATTACCACTGGGTTTGGTGGATCTGGATCATGTGCCAAGATCCACTTTCATAAGTGGACAGGGTTTGACTTCCACCGAGACCAACAGACTGGCGTGTGTGTGTGTCTCTGTGTGTGTGTTTGTGTGGCTCTGGGTGTATTTGTGATGCTTCACAGGCCAGATACTGGAATAAAAGAGGCACCACTCGAGGGACTCTCCGTCTTAATCCGTGGACATTATCTCTACACTGTAAGCAGGTCTTGGCCCGTTACCTCGCAGCAGAGCGCCGGGCTGGCAGGGCTGCAGGGAGAGAGGCGGGAAGGGAAGGGGAAGGAGGGAGGGCTTTGTCCGGACGCCTAGAATGTAATCTCCAGATTAGGGGGCGAGACGAATTCCTGCTGCCAGCCTGACCTTGTCGAGGCAATGGAGGAGCCAGAGTGAAATTGAGATTTCAGAACGGTAGCAAGTCGAGCTGCTTTTTTCTTTTTTCTTAAAGTGCCAGCATTTCTCTTTGAAGGGTCAGAGCCTTGACACCATCATTCACACTAAATGTGTGTGGACACACTCGCAGCGCACTAAAATGTGTCCCAAGCAAACTGTCTCTGGCGTTGAGCATACTATTTAAAACCCTCAGCAGCCTGTCACTCCACTGCAGTTTTTGCAGGGTGACAATATAAAAAGGGGTGAATAACCATGGCTGATTTGAATATACTCAGGGAGGGAAATGGCAGGCTTTTTTAAAAATATATATATATTAAAAACTAAGTACAAAAAGTCAGGAAATCAGTGTTTAGTAGGTTATTTCTTTGTTGTCACAGTGCTTCATGGCTCGTTGGAGAGCCTGTTTACTTTCCATTTAAATGTTGACACATTTGTCACTAACATGCATTTGTGGAAAGAACCGTACATAGCTACAACAGCCTGGCCCCTCCTCCTCCTCCTGCAGGTCACCATTCGGGCTCCTCCTCTTCCTGCTGTTCACAAGCCTGGCTCCGCCTCATCCTGCTGGTCACTATTCTGGCTCCTCTTCCTCCTCCTGGTCACCAATCTGGCTCCTCCTCCTCCTGCTGGTCACCATTCTGTCTCCTCCTCTTCCTGCTGGTCACCATTCTGGCTCCCTTTTCCTCCTGCTGGTCACCATTCTGGCTCCTCCTCTTCCTGCTGGTACCATTCTGGCTCCTCCTCCTCCAGCCTGTCACCATTCTGGCTCCTCCTCCTCCTACAGCCTGTCACCATTCTGGCTCCTTCTCCTCCTCCAGCCTGTCACCATTCTGGCTCCTCCTCTTCCTGCTGGTCACAAGCCTGGCTCTGCCTCATCCCGCTGGTCACCATTCTGGCTCCTCTTCCTCCCGCTGGTCACCATTCTGGCTACTCTTCCTCCTGCTGGTCTCCATTCTGGCTCCTCCTCCTGCTGGTCACCATTCTGGCTCCTCCTCTTCCTGCTCGTCACCATTTTGGCTCCTCCTCCTCCAGCCTGTCAACATTCTGGCTCCTCCTCTTCCTGCTGGTCACAAGCCTGGCTCTGCCTCATCCCGCTGGTCACCATTCTGGCTCCTCTTCCTCCCGCTGGTCACCTTTCTGGCTACTCTTCCTCCTGCTGGTCTCCATTCTGGCTCCTCCTCCTGCTGGTCACCATTCTGGCTTCTCCTCTTCCTGCTCGTCACCATTTTGGCTCCTCCTCCTCCAGCCTGTCAACATTCTGGCTCCTCCTCCTCCTGCTGGTCACAAGCCTGGCTCCGCCTCATCCTGCAGGTCACCATTCTGGCTCCTCCTCTTCCTGCTCGTCACCATTTTGGCTCCTCCTCCTCCAGCCTGTCACCATTCTGGCTCCTCCTCCTCCTGCTGGTCACAAGCTTGGCTCCGCCTCATCCCACTGGTCACCATTCTGGCTCCTCTTCCTCCTGCTGGTCACCATTCTGACTCCTCTTCCTCCTGCTGGTCACCATTCTGGCTCCTCCTCCTCCTGCTGGTCACCAGCCTGGCACCTCCTCTTCCTGCTGGTCACCAGCTTGGTCCAGACTGTCCACCAGTGTGGTCCCAGACTGTGGAGATAAGGGGTCGCCACTGTTTGCAGAATTTCATCTGGATGTCTCTCTGCATTCAGGTGATCTCCAGTGATGACAAGCCTGGTTTTACCAGTGAGGGAGATACTGCTCCACACCATCACGCTGCCTCCACCAGAACATGTGACTCAGCAATCACCAGAGTTCTCCACATCTCCTCTACACTTTGACCCTATGATCCAAATGCAGACACCAGCTGATGACTGTGGCAGAGCCCATGCTCACTGGTGCAGGCAGTCAGGTTCCAATCAGGTGTTTGATTGTCACCTGACCCTCAGCACCTGGAGGTATCAGAAGCTCAAAACAAAGAGTTAGTAGCAACGGCCATAAAAAGCTGTTTGCCATTGGCAGAGAAGATTTGGTGAATCTAAACAAAGGGCTGGAGTAAACTGGCCACCACTGAGAGGCAGCGATCCACCTGTGGGACACAACTTCACTGAGCCAGCATCCCAGTACAACAAAACTTAATTCCAGCACATCTGCCCAACAAGTGGCATCTTTATCAGGGGGTGCGTCAGAAGCACACAAAAACAAAGAAGTCACAAGCATTTTCTTTTGTCGATAGTCTGCGTATCACTTCAGTCCTTGTGTTGACTCTGTGTGAATCCCAGAGAGAAGCAGGACATCCTCATATACTAGTTTAACTGTCCGACAGCTGTCCCAGGACCTCCAAACCAATACACACGTCCATGGCCACAGGACGTGCACGTACAAGCAGAAAACTGGATAAAAGAATTGCTTTGTATCGGATTGGTCTTGTAACGTTTTTTCTCCTGCAAGAGTAGATATTCAGTTTTAGTAAAATCCAGTCTTTGGCTGACCGACCAGTTAAAATCAACCAGTAGAAGTTTAAAACTACTGCGTCCAGGTACAAGGCCAGTCCTGTGACGTCAACCACGGAACTGCCCACTGCATTTAAAGTAAAAGTGTAATCATTTATGTTGTGGGTTTTAAGCTGCTCTTCTAGTCCTCGTCTCAGCTCTAACACTCTTTTCAGCTGTCTTTTCAGCAGCGACACTTTAAATGAGGATGCTGAAGGGGATTTGGTCAGAGTGAATGAGAAGTCATTATAAATTAATGTCATAGGCCCCCTGGGATTGACATAAGGTGGACGTGTTGAGAAACATGATGGATAAAGAAAGCCCACCCTTCAGAAAACTATGGGTGACATCACAGTGGCTTTGTCCAGTTCTTCTTTTACAGTCTAAGTGACTGACACATGAACTTTCTTGCGATGCCCCTCCCCCATGTGGTCAGAAGTGGTATTGCTGCATAGCTTGGTTGTACATATGCATTATTAGAAAAACACACTTCATTAAATACTCAAACTCATTTCATGTAAAAGCACATGAGGTGAACCTTTTCCTTTCTCCATATTTTAGTCTGGACTATTTCAATATTCAGAGTGACCTCAACGCCATTTGATTGTCTTTAGATTAGCATGTCCTTGTGGACAGAGAGCAAAATTAGAATGATGATGCAACATTCCTTCTGGAGCTTTTCTTTCATTTGACCTGTAACTGCAAAACAGCAAAATAATGAGTCTTTCTGCGGCAGACGGCAACACGCCGTATCAATGTCACAGAGGAAGCGGCAGGAAACTGCGCTGTTTAGGCATGATTCTTTTATTGTGGGACCAGAAAGGGAACTCTCGCTCCGTCGATTTTCTGTTCAATTATTTTTGAAAGGAAAACACAATGAGAGCTGCGTTCTTCCTGTGCAGACGCTGTGCTCCGGTGAAATGAGTGGTCCAAATGATAACATTCACAACAGACCATCAAATGCAGGAAAAACATGCGTCTTTCATGACCTGGGAACGTGTGCTACGTTGTGTAAAGAAAACAAATCTAACCCAACATCTTATACCAAGCAATAATAATGGTGATAGAAGATAACAGTGCACGTTACTACTGACGCTCACACACCACCACGCCAAAACAAACTTATTTCTGATGTTGCTACCGAAACGAGATTGAAATGAATAACGTTTAACCAGTGGGACCGCCAACGCTCTGACAGTAATGATGGCAGCCTCACAGGAGCTGGCTGGGTTGGCTCTTCAAGGGTCCCGTTAGGTCAGAAATGATGCCTCGAGGTCTTGGTAGAGGTCTGGGCAAGACCTCTAACAGATGTAACTGTGCATCGCATCGACACAGACTGCAACAAATGTGACTGATCTGCTTGATAGATTCTGGCTTCTTCATCTTCATATTCCCCGTCGCTACGTCCTCTTTGTCGTTTGGAAGTGGCTTAGAACCATAGTTTGCTGAAATGTTGGTAAAAGTGACAGGTACCCTCCAACTCACATAATATCTGCTTCATTTGCTCCATCGTCATGTATGAGAAGAAGAAGATTAGAACTCAATATAGTTCTAAGTAGTCATTGGCTAAAGCCAGCTGTCAGTCAAGAGACCACACCCCTAATTATGACTAAATCTGTGTGCACAGCTGTTCGTGTACCAGGTAGTATGTATGTTTATTTCTGAGCACAGGAACTAAAATGTGCCAAGGATTTAGAGAGAAAAGAACATATAATTGTCCGAACTGGTTTCTGAGATCCATCCATCCATCATCTATACCCGTTTAATCCTCTGCAGGGTCACAGGGATCTGCTAGTCTATCCCAGCTCTCTTTAGGTGAAAGGCAAGGGTCCACCCTGGACAGGTCGCCAGTGGTTCCCGAGATATGAGCCAAATATATAAAAAAGGTCTGATTGTAACGCCACTTAGAGGTCTGCAGAGCTCATCACAGTCATCAGAGAGCAGTCTGTCGTTTTTGGATCTATGAGGTAAATCTGGCATCTGTTTGATTCAGTTTTAGAGCAGAAACTGGAATAATAATCTTTAGGAATCAGTAATGGTAACAGGAGAAAGACTGATCATGCAGGTCATCCTAAAGATCTCTCACCACCAGAAAACCCCCTGTATCTACTGGCAAAACAGTCACCAAGTAGCTGCTTCAGACTCCGGATCAAAATGACTTCAGCTGTGTTCCTCACATGGACGCCAGACGAAGCCAGCGGTTTTAAAGTTCTTCGTCTTGTCCAGTAACAGCCAAGTGTGCAGACAGCATGCCTCTGATTAAACCGGTCAACTTAATGACCCAGGTGCTTCTGTCCTCGACTCGTTTCTGTGGCACCACGCTGAAATCAAGCATAATCCCAGAAAATCTGCCCAGTTTATGAATTTAAAACAGGAAGGCCTAATCACAGAGCTCCATTTCTAACAGGAGGGCAGACAGCTGGGATCGCGCCCCGTTGTGGGTTGTCACCATTCAAGCAAAAGCGCTTTATCGACTGTAAATATATTTTGAATTTATGCAATGCTTAATGAGAGAGAAAATCTCTAAAAACAGAAAAAAACCTCCCAAGCATGAGGAGCATAAAGAAGACCACGATTGGAAGGAAAATTGGGGCTCTTCTTACAGTTCAGTGTAACTCTGCTTTTAACTCTGTAGTTTTGTTCTCCATGAGTTAATTGCTAAGTTTTGAGAAGCTGTTTAGTAACGGTGTTGATTTGTGCAGCTTTCAGCCTTTCGGGCGAGCATTTATCAGCTGTGCAGACACCAGTAAGGAATGAATAAATAAAATACTGGATCTCTAATATTTCTGAACTTATAATTCCCTCCAACACTTTAGAGTTTGTTAAATAAGTATGCAGTCTCGTAGCCTGCTGAGTTATGTTGCTGCATTAATTCTTCCATTTCCGCTGGAAATGGAGAAGCTTTAAAAGCAGCATACAGTATACTTGATATCCAAGCGAGAATTGGTTTATACTTATATTTGTTTTACCTATTCAGTATTTGGATTTCCTTGGTGACGACATGGAAATGAATAATGAAGAAGTAAAAAAGAAAGAACAGAAGACGAGGTTTCAGTCACTGCTCTCAGCGTGCACTCTTCCGTATCAGGAAGCCTCCCACCGAGAGAAAAGACAACACATTAAAATACAGTTCTTTATAAGGACATCAAACACAGGTAATTTAAAGTGGAAATTAAAAATGATTTCACACATCACCTTGGTTACTAAACTGCACGGCACTGAAACACGCAGCCATGCATTACGGGTGAAAACTACCGCGATGGTCGGAAAACCACGTAAAGATGCTTTACTGGTAAATAAATGGACTTCACAGTTCAAGCTACATTGCTGGTTTGAGTTTTGTTTGCTGTCCGTAAACAGTCTCTCTCACAGACTCAAACAGGCTCAGCATCTGGCTCGAGGACTTTTCTAGAATATAGACCAGGAAATGGCAAAATGGAACTGCTGACCTTTTAGATTGGTGGATGACACCGCTCCACCTCCAGAGCCGCAGCCGCCTCTTAAAAGAAATTAAGTGTCACCTTACACATCTCAGAGCAGGGAGCCTTAAGTGACAGCACTAAACAGCTGGGTGGAAACAAATCTGTTACAGATCTTCATTCATCATCCCTTTCTGCCTCAAGTCATAACTGGTGGAAATCTATTACTGCAGGTTCTAGCTGCTGAAGCTTTATCTGAGTCATGGAGGTAGTTAGTTTTGCCAACATTTGGGTTAAATTAATAATGGCATGCTGAAATTGTTTTTTTTTTCTTCTAATTCTGAGATCTACTGTGATCGAGGATGAGTTTTCGATAAATTGTCCAGCCGTAAGTCAAACACAGCATCTCTTCTAAAATCCTCTGGAGACCTTTTGTGCTCTTTTGTTCCATTCAGATATCTGGAGTTTATCTGCTACATGAATCTACCATCAATTCCTTTCTTTGTTTACTCAGCTCTGAGAGTCAGCGTTATTCCTGAATACAACATTTACATAAAGTCATTTGTTTACATTTTGCTGGGCTCAGATTCAGTGAAGGTTAATGTTGCGTCTTTCAGACATCCAAACCTGAACGGGCTGATGGGAAAGAGGCTGATGCATCTTTCATCGTTTTCCTCCCACTTGTAGATAGTGACTGAGGTGGAGGTGCCCCCCCGCTCACATCTACACATTTCCATCTCTCCTCCAAACTTGTGATGTGAACAATACTTTAGTTAGTTAACATGCATTTGCTGATTCTGCGCATCAGCTCATTTGAAGCTGCAGTTTGTCCTGCTGATTTACACCTCCTGATTGAACGTGCACCCTTGGGGTTGATATGGACTTGAAGCTAAAGCATTTTAGAGAAGTAGATGAGCTGCGAGCTTCGGGAAGGATAAAATTACAGCTGAAGCATAATCTCAGCCGCAATCTCCCAACACGCAAGAGCCTGGATGTTTTTGAGGACAGCGCCTGGTGGAAGGAAGAAACTCCGTCTCGGCATGTTGCTAGGCGATGCATTAATATTAATGTTGTCTTTTCTCAGAACCTGTGCGCTCTCTGCCCCCCTCCTTGGGATAAACTGAGGCTTAAAGATATCTCCCTCTCACTGATACTTTTATCCTACTTAAAACTCATATCAGAGGTTTTAATTTCATTCTTCTAATGTTCTGCTGTGAATCTTTGTTGAGAAGCTACAGCGCAGTTTCCAGTTTCCTAAATGCCCATCTTTATTTAATTGAAAACAAAATGTGGAATATTATTAAAAAGCTGAAGCATTGCGACTGCTCCATCCTAATCTGATGTTTTTATTCATTTATTTATTGCTCCTATTTGAAAATGATTTCGCACAGAGGAAATAAATTGGTGATGGAGCTTGCCCTCTGCCTCACCCCCTCCTCTGTCGGGCTTTCAGCCTGGAGTCTTTGTCGTGCACCTCGCCACTGCCCTGTCTGCAAAACCATTTTCCTGGTGCTGAAACACAGATGTTATCCATCTGATTAACCGTTCAAGGTTACATCTCCCAATACATCAAAGTCTGCCTCTGCTGAAAGAAGAAGCGTGTGTTTTTGGCAGCCTGGAGGTATAATGCTGCTTTGTGCTTCAAAGTTCCGACCTGAAACTGGCAGAGGTCCACCTCACCAGCATTTGGTCAGTCCTCTGTCATGTTGAAGTAGAAAAGGGTCTACCCAAAACTGACACCGCTAAGTTGGAGGATATGCATTTTACAGTCCACACTGTCTTGCTATGCTGGAGCATTAAGACGTCCTTAACTGGAGATAGAACAGCCCGTATCATGACACCCCCCCCCCCTTCCAGCATCTTCTCTATGAATCTGCGTCCGTGGTTGTTTACCATCTCTATGAGTCTAAGTTAGCAGTTGTTAACCCGCTCTATGAGTCTACATTAGCGTTCATTGAGCATCTCTATGAGTCTACATTAGCGTTCCTTGACCATCTCTATGAATCTATGTTTCGTGGTTGTTGACTATCTCTATGAGTCTAAGTTAGCAGTTGTTAACCCGCTCTATGAGTCTACATTGGCGTTCATTGAGCATCTTTATGAGTCTACATTAGCGTTCATTGACCATCTCTATGAGTCTACATTAGCATTCCTGGACCATCTCTATGAGTCTACATTAGCATTCGTTGAGCATCTCAATAAGTCTATATTAGCATTCATTGACCATCTTTGAGTCTACATTAGCATTCATTGAGCATCTCTATAAGTCTATGTTAGCGTTCGTTGACCATCTCTGAGTCTACATTAGCATTCTCTATGAGTCTACATTAGCATTCGTTGACCATCTCTATGAGTCTACATTAGCATTCGTTGAGCATCTCTATAAGTCTATATTAGCATTCATTGACCATCTCTATGAGTCTACATTAGTGTTCATTGACCATCTCTATGAGTCTACATTAGCATTCTTTGACCATCTCTATGAGTCTACGTTAGAGTTTGTTGACCATCTCTATGAGTCTACATTAGCGTTCATTGAGCATCTCTATGAGTCTACATTAGCGTTCGTTGAGCATCTCCATAAGTCTATATTAGCATTCATTGACCATCTCTGAGTCTACATTAGCATTTGTTGAACATCTCTTTAAGTCTATGTTAGCGTTCGTTGACCATCTCTATGAGTCTACATTAGCATTCGTTGACCATCTCTATGAGTCTACTTTAGAGTTTGTTGACCATCTCTATGAGTCAACATTAGCATTCGTTGACCATCTCTATGAGTCTACGTTAGCGTTTGTTGACCATCTCTATGAGTCTACATTAGCATTCTCTATGAGTCTACGTTAGTGTTTGTTGACCATCTCTATGAGTCTACGTTAGCGTTCGTTGAGCCTCTCTATGAATCTACGTTAGCGTTCGTTGACCATCTCTATGAGTCTACATTAGCATTCGTTGACCATCTCTATGAGTCTACATTAGCGTTCGTTGACCATCTGAGTCTACATTAGTGTTCGTTGACCATCTCTATGAGTCTACATTAGCGTTCGTTGAGCATCTCTATGAATCTACGTTAGTGTTCGTTGAGCATCTCTATGAGTCTACATTAGCGTTTGTGGACCATCTCTATGAGTCTACATTAGCGTTCGTTGAGCATCTCTATGAATCTACGTTAGTGTTCGTTGAGCATCTCTATGAGTTGACATTAGCATTCGTTGAGCATCTCTATGAGTTGACATTAGCATTCGTTGAGCATCTCTATGAATCTACATTAGCGTTCGTTGACCATCTCTATGAGTTGACATTAGCGTTTGTTGAGCATCTCTATAAGTCTACGTTAGTGTTAGTGGAAAATCAAGTTGCTGTATATGTTCATCAGATGATATTGATCATTCAGAGGACAAAGTGAGTCAAAACTATTTGCTTCAAAACAACTTATTTATTGTTTATTATTAGTGTTTTTGCACATTTAATAAATATATGAAATAAAAATAAATAGAATAAAATTTTCCTAAAAAAATCGATATTAGGAGCTTAGAATCGATATTATATTGGGTGGTCGAAAATGATGATATATTGCCAAATCAATTTTTTTTTCACACCCTTATTTGAAACCTTCATAAAAACAGGACCGGCCTCATTTGTTTTGGGAATCATGATCACATTCATGGGCCTGAACACAGTTATTCAGTTATTAACGCTTTTATCACCTCCTGATGAGATTATTGTCCTGCACTTTATGTCCGTTTAGATCAGTGTTCCCTGCAGCGCATGCAGTTAGTCCAAAACACAGCAGATCATCTTCTAACCTTTGATCATATGGGGTCTCTTCACTGGCTCCTTGCAATCCTCCTTCGATAGAAAAAGAGGTTGATTTTGTTTCCTTGGAAGCAACAACTAAACTACCACTGATTACAGTTTTTGTTTCAGTCAAAGTTTGATCAGTTGATGGCATCAGAATCACTCAGATGAAAAAAATGTAGGCTTTTTGCACAACTTCATCCTGATAATGAATGCTGCAGGGTGTTGTTGGCTGTGAACACGCGTGTAAAGAGCCGCGTTGGCGTCTGCACCTGAGGTGGCTCTGCTGGCTGCTGGTGGCATCCACGACGTTCTGGACCATGGACGTCTCTGTTCTGTGTGTCTGCACTACAGTGCTATTGCTGTCTCCTTTTACTTACTGGTCTACACATCTAATGGCTTTCATCTTTTATTTCTTTTGTCCAGAGATTGATAAAGTTCAGAGGGACGAGGGGAAGGAAGAGGAGAAGTTCATCGATGTCGTCATCAACAAGAACATGAAACTGGGCCAGAAAGTTTTAATTCCAGTCAAGCAGTTCCCTAAAGTAAGTGCCATCACACCATCACTGGATACTCCTGGAAAGCTGTGAAGTTCACAAGCCGAGAATTTGATTGTGTTATTTATAGATAATGAAGTAGTAGCTCCGGTTTGGGTTGAAATCCCCTCCGCATGCCACTTGACAACGTTTGCCGATGCTTTATGTTATTCGAAGCAGCACATGTGGTGTACAATCAGAGAGCTGGCTGACAGAACTGGGGTAAAACTACGTTAGCAGTGTTATTTCCTGTCTGAGGAGCTGTTGAAGTGTTTGAACTTCTCATTCCTCGTCTTTTCGCAGCGATCAGTGACACTTTGCTGTCTCTGTATAATAATTTGTGCATGAAAATGTATGTGCACACTGCATATCTTGAAGAATCTGCTTCACGGTGGATTCTGTTTTCCTGAGTGGGATTCACAGAAGATTCTAGGTGTTTTTAAAGGAGACAAATCCTGCTTCTCCTCACTTTCAAAGTTTTAGAGTTTTCCTAAACTGTCAGGAAATGCAATATTGTAATAAATGAATATTTGTGGCACCAATGAGTTTTCAAAAAAGTTACAAAAATAATGTGTCCATGTGTCCAGTCTGAATCTCTCTGTAGTTTTGTCGCTGTAGCACTTCAGCACCTGTTACTCACTTGTCACATCCTTTCTTGACTCTGTAAATTACTGAAAGAGCTCATCTTGGGTTAGATCTGTGCTATTTAGGAAGGAAATAAATAATAGCAGAGTGAGTGGGGAGCAGGGGGAGGGACGGACAAACAGGGTGCTCTTAAAGGATTCAGGCTGCGTGATCAGAGAGGTTTGAGTCGTTGTTGTGGTGCTGATCAATATGAGCAGAACATGGACCTTTACGTTCTAAAAACCTTTTTGTATAAAGAATAAATAATGGCTGCAAATAGATGAAATGCTTGCATAGCACCACCCCTAAACACTTGATGTCATGGGTTTAGACCCCAAGACGGTGCGATTTACTACGGCCGTTCCCAATGTGAATCCGTTTTTTAGAGCACTTCACCCTCACTTCAACTCTGGGGGGCTCCACAGAGAACTTTCAGATGCACCACAGCCCCCCGGGGCCGCAGGCTCCGTCACTCTCTGATCCTCTGGAGGACTTTCCTAACGCCCCGTTACACCTTTGTCACTGCCTCCCAAGGCGGCACAAACTGTTACGCTGTTACACCTCCTGTGTTGACCACGCAACACCTCCGCGGTGGAGCAAAGGTGTCACAGGGGAAGAACCATCCGGCTGTGTGAACGGAGCAAATGTGATACAGGTTTTTACTAGAAATGGCCAATTATCGGCCAATAAAAGACGTTTGTACAGCCCTGTACAGCCCTGTATACAGCCGTCCATAAGTAATCTTTTTTCATACATATGTTCACATTAATAGTAATTTAATTCAGATGAAGTAAAGTGCTGGATAAGTTTAAAAGTTAACCTGGTAAGTGCTTGAAAAGTGCTTGAATTTGTAGGAAACAAAAGAGTACGAACCCTGTTACATGTTCTGGAGCTCAAACCGAGTGCAGAATAACGGCGATGAGTTCGCGGCTCCGTGCTACGTGCAGGGTTATCAAGGGTTGAGTCTCCTAGTTTCACAGATAAACCGATTTTGCTTTGACAGCTTTGATAAGTAGAGCCACTAATACGCTGTTTAGAGCTTCAACAAGCCACCGAAGGAAGACAAATTCAATTTGTTCTCTCTGACAGGTAGCAATGGCAAGACTGATCGGTCCGCCTTGAATGGGTTTCCTCCTGAGCTGTGAGCATCACCTTTGGCTTCTGCCATTGAAGTGGCACAACCATTTTCCAAACAGCCATTTAGAAGAAGTTAAATCCATCCCCCGGAAACCTGGCTTTTTATCAAAATGAAGGAGGCAAGGACGGCGTGGAGCAGGTTCCAGGCTGCTGGCGCTGTGATGAAATAGAGGCTGCTCTGATGAATTTTCCTGCTGAATGTTTATATGTCAGGATACCAGCAAGACTGATGATGTACACCTAAACACTGCCTTCTTTTTAGAGGAAAAGGCCTGACTTTATTGGAACCCCCGTCTGCAAAAGACAAAGATTTTAGATATTGCTAATATCTTGACACGTCTACTCAGGAGCTCAGAGTATCTGGTCTTCTGAACATCCACGCTCAGCTGTACGCCTGCTGCATCTGTGCACAGCTACTCTCCCGTGGAGGATCTTTTTTTTGTGTGTGTGTGTGTTTTTTTTTTTTTTCTTCAAGAACCACAGGCCATTGAAAGGACTCCCACTGGTTTTTTTCCAGTCCAGACCGGTGGCTTTTGTCTGCACTGGGAGCGGTGATTCATCCTTCTGCTGCTGCTCCTGTCCTGCTGTCCTCAGCACAATTACTCTGCACCGCCTCTCTGCGAGCGCAGCCTCCGCTCACCTCAGCAACCCCACCCCTCATATGCTCGTCTATACATCCTCGCCTTCCTAACGATCTGGCGCCAACAGTTCTGAGTCTGCTGTTTGATCATTTTTGGTGTTTTTATCTATTTTCCGTTCAGAGGACGAACAGCTGGCTGCAGCCTGCTTTTAAACACATCAGCTTCTGTTTTTGCCAGCGTCTCCTGAAAGCGGCGGCTTCAATCCTCTCACACAACCTTAACTAAGCGAACCCGTGCAGAACCCCAGCCAGGTTTTTGTCGTTCACATAATCCCCCGCCATAATCAAAGCATTAGCAGAGCCAAAAGCATCAATGGCAGCAGATCTTGATACGTGATAAACGGCAGGGATTACAGCCATTCGTTCAGCCAGACTCATACGTTTGTGAGGATTGTCCGAATTTTTATGTGCAGATTAAGACTTCTGTCTGACATTTACTCGCATTAATCGAACCAATACAAGGCAAGTCTGCATGATCTGTTTTTAAATAATCTTGACCTTAAAAAACATGCAAGCAACCGCCATTTCCCGTTGTCCGTGAATTATCCGTAAAGCACGTGTAATTTTAGAGCCAGTTGTTGTCGTGACTGTTCAGGTAAAAGTAGCTCCTCTGCCCACCATAAGAGCATTATTTAATAATTTAATCATTGGAAATATACAACACTTTAGCACAGTCAGCTGGAAACTTAATGAGGCCTCAACATTTAACCTTGTTGCCCTTCTAAATCCCGTGTTTTCTTCTCTTTTTCCTCTTTTTCTTGTATTCTTTATAGTTCCCAGCCCCTGTGAATATTGAATATTGCATATAAACTACACACACACACACACACACACACATGAAATGTGTGTCTAAATTCCAGAGATGAGTATTGATCGGCATCGGTTATCTTCAGTCAGTTTACATTGGTATCAATGAAAAAACCTTATTGATTGAATTGCTGTATATTTACCATAAAAGAGAGAAAAGAAGAGGGGAGCGGAGGAAGTGTTGTGAGGTTCATGGTTGACAGTGGATATGCATGTGGTTTGATTTCTGATCTGAAATAAAGAGGAAGTAGGTTCCTGTCATCACTGAAGGCTGACAGCTGGTTGTGTCTCTGAACAGTTGTCCTCTCTGTCTTCATGTGTTCTGTGAGCAGGTTGGTCCAGTGATTGATGCGCCGTTTCAGTCTGGTTTTACAGTTTTGAGGGATCGTTTTCTGGTGACAGCCTGAGAAATATTTGGCTCGCTTGTGTTTAGTTGAGAGGTTCATCTGTGTGGTGTCTCGCAGCAAACCAAGAGAAGGAGTCTCTGTCCTCCATATGTCATGTGGGCACGAATAGACCAGCAGCGACTATATGAGACTAGTGTTTAGTTATTTGTCCCTGATTCATCAGGTCCATCATCAGTGCTTCAACATTTCTTAAGGTCTTGATAAAATAACTGACCTCCACTGCAGGATGGATAGACTTTCTTTTAGAGATAGCAGGAGGAGGTCAACTGTTCTGGAGAGACTCAGAGTAGAGCTGCTGCTCCTCCACATGGAGAGGAACCAGCTGAGGAGGTTCATCTGGTCAGGATGACTCCTGGTTACCTCAGGCGGGAGGTGTTTCAGTCATGTCCAGCCTAGGGATGCGCGCGATTAGTCGTCTAACCGATTAAACGTCCGCCCACCTTTAGTCGGCACCAGAAATATTAGTCGTTTAAACCAATTTGTGTTTTATTCATGTACAAGGCCGCTTAACTGTCATACAGCCGCCCGCCACTAGTCGGAGCTACAGAGCCGTCAGACAGCAGTCCCCCTCTCCACAGCAATGCTTGAGTAGACTGGAGTTTTAAAACGGCACGGTGGGAAGATAGTCTCGCAAACCAGCGCGGTTTGGCGGTACTTTAATCTAGAAAATGAAAACAAGGTAGTATGTAGACTGTGTCAAAAACAACTGGCATACAATCACTCGACTGGAGCAATGCGGAACCACATTCGACTCAAGCATTTGGATGTTAATCTGCACGAGACGACGGCTGCTAATGCTAGCGGCGCTAGCCACACTTCAGGCCGATTTGACATTGTTTACCCGGAGACGTGTTCTCCCGTCCGGTCTGAGAGATTTTAGATGTTTGTTTAATTTTACACTCATATTGAACTGCGCATAGAGCTTAATAATTCAGCAGCAATTTATCTTTTTTAGATGTTACATTATTTGTTAACTTTAAGTGAGTTTTTTTCGGATGTGCAGGGTTTATATTCATACTGCACGGTGCAAAATGCTGCTCGTTTCGGTTGAAATTTAATTATAATTTAGATGTTTTATTAACTTGAAAGTGAATTAAAGCTCTAATTTTTTTTCGGATAATCTGCAAGATTCAATGTGTCAGAGGCAATTTATTTATTTTGGTGGTTAACGTTTGACTGAGTTGCCTTCATGTTCACATTCATTCATACTGCACGGTGCAAAGTGTCTCGTACTTCAGCGGCATTTAAAATCCGACATGGTTGTTGAACATTGTGATTAAAGGCTTAAAGAACTCTTGTTACACACAATATGTTTTGGGACAATGTTCCAAATTCTGTTTCGATGTTTCAATAAATTGTGCTAAATTTACACTGTTTTCTGAGTGTTTTCCTTTTTTTAGACTAGTCGACTAGCCTTAATTAAAATTTTCGTTTAGTCGACAGGGAAATTAGTCGCCAGGAACATCCCTAGTCCAGCCAGGAGGAGACCCTGTGGCAGACCCAGGACACTCTGGAGATATTATATCTCTCAGCTGGTCTGCGACCGCCTTGGTGTCCTCCTGGAGGAACTGTGGGAGGTGGACAGCTGGATCCTCCAGTCAAGAGATTTTCACCTTGGATTATTTCAGGACCTTAATTTAGGGCCCTATGGAATCCGCAATCACGGAATCGCGGAATTTGAGATTAAAAACGGAATTCACTTTAAATGCGCAATATAACAGAACTGAATGGCAATTTGCACGTTTTTTTTTTTTTTCTCCCAGACTAAAAGGAACTTTTCTTTCGAGAAAATGTTCCGAGAGGGGTTACTAAAAGGTGGGGACACTCTAGCTTCTCTGCCCCCTCCTGCCCCCGTTTTCCTCATTAACAAAAAAAAAAAAAAAAAACACGTTGAAGCGGCCACCTGAGAAGCTGGCGAAGAAGCGAAGGAACTAGCGGTTTACTCCCAGGTACAGGGCAGAGCAGCTTCTCCGAGATTATTATGTGTCTGGCGATTCAATGTTCTGCAAGTTTTGCCAGCACACAGTTGAATGAGCACGAAAATATACGTACGAGGATCACTTCCATCTACGGATGAACGATAACTGTTTTTTAAAACTGATACCGATAACCGATAACTTTCAGCTCCTAAAGGCCGATACCGATAACCGATAACACACACATATACCTAAGATCATTACATCAATACTATGAACGAAATCAAAAATAGTTTTGACTTTTTAAATGAACAGATATTTATTTTTACCAATGAAAAACTACTGGCAAGCCTCTCAAACATTTTCTTAAAGCTTTAAAACAAACCTATTTGATATCTCACATTAACTTAAATAGGTGTATTACTGGCTGATATAAAAATAAAAGGCTCCTTGAACTGATGGAAATACATGCATCAGAATTACAAACTGAAAAAGATGAACATTTAAAGGATTTTGGCTTGTGGTTCCATTTAGATTAATACCTTTAATTAAAGTAAATGAGGTTCAGTAGTTTTTTATTTTTTAATCTCACGGAAGCTTTAGATGAGAGGAATGAGGGAGAGGAGAGGGAGGGAGGAGACACTGTTGTTGGCACGATTTCAAAACTCCATGGAAGTGATTGTTATGTTGTAGGTGGCCGATCAGGTTTTACTTAGTAAAGCTTATGCTTGTGCTTCCCTGCTCGTAGAATTCACTCGGAGGATTCCTCACAAATAACCACCAAACTATCTTCTTCTGAAACTTTAACGAAGTTCCACGCCGCCATGTTTGTTGTGATCAGTACGCTGTGCTGCAATGCTGCATTCAAGGTGTAACGTAAATTCCCACGTTCCCTTGTTTGCTAGTTGTTCTTTCCGCCTTTTCTATTTTTTCTTTTTTTATGTGTAACATATAGGAGAATACTGCGAATATCAATTCAAGTCAGCATCTACCAAAATTATGACCGGGTTAACAAGTTGTTTTCTGCCATGAGGGGGTATTCTTGATTTTCCTTATTGAGAAATCATTTTTCTGATTATGCCGACGTTACTTGAACATAACATTCACTGCTGGTCATTCAAGCCTCAGAGGGAGCGAGGCACTGCCGTGTTGACAGAAATATTATATATAGTTATAGGGGCTATTCGTTCGTGATATCGGAGTTACCGGGATGACGTCATAATTTCTTGTAATTGGTCCGATAGTTATCGGCCCGATAGTTATCGTGCTACTTCCATCCATTAACTCCCACTTGGTCCTGAGTCGGCTCACGGGGGCAGCAGCTTCAGCAGAGAGGCCCAGACCTCCCTCCCCTCGGCCGCTTCCACCATGCCGGGGGGAGGGAGAGATCTACATCAGCTATAGTAAATATAGTTTTTGTGTTATCAGACACACAATTTGTCATGACACACCTGAAAAATATCAGTTACGTTATGACAAACTGTCTGATAATAGAAGAAATTAAACAAACTAAAATGATTAGTTTACTGCTGTTGAAATTTCTTTTTTGCACTTTAAATGGATTTTACCTATTTGAATTATTTTTTTTCTTGGTTATTTATTACATAGGAAAAAAAACGTGATTTTTTTTTTGTTTGTCAAAAAAATGTTTTGTTGGACACCATATGTTTAAAAGTATAAAAACATGAAAGTTTACAGTTATAATTGCATAAATTGTCTATATTTCATTACTTTATATACTGTCTTGGGGTTAAATTTGCATAATATGCTTAAAACGGAATTCTCAAAAATTAAAAACCAAAAAACACTGAAAATGAAAAAAATTAAAACAGAATTTGAGAAAAAATAAAACAGATTTCATAGGGCCCTATTAATGCTTAACTTGACCACTAGCCAATGAGCACCGCCAGAGCTCTTAGTATGCTGGACCTGCAGTCACTCGGCTCAGGACCCACCGGCTTGTTTCAGATGTCGTCTCAGTAGCAACGTGTGAATCAATCGAATACTAATGTGAAGTTATCATAAGATGAGCCAGCCAAGTTAAAACGGCTAACCGTTATTAACATCAGCTGGGCGTGTTCCAGCCAGCTTCCAGCCCTGCTCGCTGACGCCGCACGATACCAGGAAAACGAGAGTTAGAAACGTCACAGAGGGTTTGTCTGGTTCTTCTTCCAGTCTGTGGTCCTGACACACTCTCAGGTGAATCGTTCAGAAATTTCAGAAGGAACTTTCCCGATGCGTGATTCATTTCAGTGTATTTGATGTTAGTTTGCAAATTACGCAGGTGGACTGGAACTGATAAAAGTGCGCGCGCGAAAGTCCACATGCATGAAACTTGAGACTTAAGTACTCAACAATTCAAGGTTGTAACTTTTCAGGAGTTCAGATCCCGTTTGTAAGCAGAATTAGCTGTGTGCTTACTTTAAGGCAGGAGCTGAACAAGGCTCTGTGTGATCACATCCAGACAAAGGACGGGGCGTAATGACAAAAGCTGAATGAGCATACAGTTGCTGAGAAATGCTGGAGATCAGCCCAGCCAGGAACAAAAACCAACAGACAGCTACTGCGTTAGAGAGAATCACTAAAGCTTGCCTCTCAAATCCTTCACCCAGGAATTGGCAGGAGCATCCTAATAAGCACCCGCTTGCTGAACAAAAGGCAGAGGAGATTTAGGTGTGGCTCAGGCAAAACCAGCTGTTTTATTTTTTTCTTTTAACCTCCTGCTCGCTAATTGATGACCTAGATCACATGTGTCAAACTCAAGGCCCGCGGGCCACATCCGGCCCGCCGTGTAATCATATCTGGCCCACGAGATCATTTTACATTATCGTTATTAATGGCCCGTTGATATGAAGCACTGGTTTAAACAATACTGCACAGTGTGAGTTGGCGTTCCTGGCTGACATAACAGCTCATCCTAATGCCTTAAATGTGCAGCTCCAGTGACGTCACCACATGACGCAGTGAAGCTGCTTTTATGGGAGACACAATTCGATCGCATGTCATAAAAAAAATAAAAGAAGAATTTGAATTGTTATTGCTGAAAAGCACACATTTCATGTATATTTCCAGGTTTTCTAGCAAGTTCATATTTCTAACTTGTGTAATTTTGACAGGAGATATTTTTAAGGAGAGCGAAATCTTTTGGGATATTTAAAAGTTTATTTTTTATATACATTGACATAGGAGCAAAGGAATTTAATGTTATTTTAATGTTAAGTTGCTCATATTTCTAACTTGTATCATTTAACAAGATATTTTTATGGAGATCATAAATTAGTTATTTAAATAAATAATTTTATTTATTTAGGGTTTAAGTTTATTACAGAATAATATTTCTGTCAGTTTTTATTCATATTTATGTTCCAAAAACATTTCGTTTTAGTGTGTTCAATAAATGTTTATCCTGTTCGGCCCGCGACCTGAAGCGTGTTTTGAATTTTGGCCCCCTGTGTAATTGAGTTTGACCCCCCTGACCGAGATCGTGGAGGGAGACGGCCGAATCTCTCACTGTTACGAGGGTGGGGTGAGCGGGGGGGAACTGCTCCTCGTTTGTTTGTGTGGCCGTCTTCAGTCAGTCAGCCGGTGGCTTTGTGCTCTTCAACGGGTCTTTGCACACGACGTGCTTTGGCCCCGGACAGCGTTTGTGACCTTGTGAGAGAGGGAGCGGCGACCGCCGATCCTGATCCTGAAATCAGGATCATGTGACTTCACACTTCAAGGAGTCTGCCCTGATTTTGTCATCGCGTGTTCAAGATGAACGCCGGTGTCTGTACGGCTGCCCGTTGTGTTTTGTTGCAAACAGAAGAAAAACAACAGGGATCCAGCAAAGTGTCAGCAATAACAAACCTTAATAAAACGTCATAATTATGATACAAGCTTCCAATTTCCTGCACAATGAAAGATTAACAGACAGAGTGATTATGGCAGAGGCCCTGGAGTTGTTAAATGTACATGCACGTATTATCGTGTTTAATCAAGGTGTGGATGTACAGAAGGTATTTGCTTGTTTCATGAAGATCTGTGGGCTTGAAATATCAGTCCAGTGGATAGAGATGAAGGAAAAACGAGCAGCTTTGACAGCTCTGGATGTTTATTAAACAGTTGGAGGGACCGAAAACGCCTTCAGTCCAAACCCAGGTGTGTTCAGTACAAAATATGCTTCTGTCTCTGGGGGGACGTTTGTCTCTGATTCAAGGACTGTGGACGTCCTCTGTAGAGGCTAAATTAAAGAAAAAAACTCAATTTCAGCTTCACTTTCTTTTACTGTCCTAAATCTCAGGAAATAGTGTCTTCTCTCTGCTTTATGGGTTGTTCCCAGTGCTATTTTTCTTTTTTTTTAATCCCCAGTTTGTGCCTCACCCAGACCTCCTTCTTCCAGAGGAAAACTTCTGGCACTGCAACAAAATAAAAAAGAAATAAAAAAAAGCTTCTCCTCTCCTTTTCATGCTTTTTAGCTGATATCTTTGCAGTTTTATATACACTGACAGTACAGTACATGACGAAATACTTTATATGCTCTGCAGATATCATCACAACATTTTTACATTTTTAATTAAAGTTAAAAAAATGTACTTATATTTTTACAAATGTATTTTGAATAAAAACTCAAGTATTTCTCTACTTCACCACTATAAGAATTATAAATATCATTTAAGAGTATGTTTAATACTTTAGAGGACACGTGGTTAAGAAAAAATACCATTCAAGAGCCTTTATTTTGGTGACTTTGGTGAAAAACTCAACAAACTTAATCACCTTTGAACTGGGAGTGAAGACCACAAGCAGGAGGAGCCAAGTCAGTGGATGACTCCGCCCCCTCAAACCAGCTGAGATCCATGAAGACCTGCTTGAAAAGAAAATCATGTCCCCATTTGAACAAACGGCATCATATTGCAGATCTCTATCTTACCAAGTGAACTTGGCATTTAAGAGGCGACAGAAAAAAGAGCAGAACACGTCAGAAATTTGTTCTCATCAACAGGAGAAGAAGCTGATGAGTTGGTGCTGCGACACTGAGTCATCAGTGTCACACTGAGTCATCAGTGTCACAGCACATATGGAGGTAAAGTCTTCTGTATCCAGGTACACAGATTCTGACTGATCCTCGCTCTCTTGTTTTCTCCTGCAGTTTAACTTCGTCGGCAAACTCCTCGGGCCTCGCGGGAACTCATTAAAGAGACTACAAGAGGACACCCTCACAAAGATGTCAATCCTCGGAAAAGGATCCATGAGAGACAAAGAGAAGGTAAACCTGCCGTCTGGTACCTCATTTTTACTCTTTTACCTGCACATTATCTCGCTTTGCTGCTCTTTAACCAGGTTTCAACATGACTTTACTCGACAGGTGTAAGCTTTCCAGCACACTTTTAGTACATAAAGTAAGAACAAAAAAACAGTTATTTTCACTCTTGTTACAGCTTTTAAAACCCCAACTTAGTTGAGGGTTATAGTTCAACTCAGTGTAAAACCTACAGGATAGAAGAAAATCACCCGTTCCACCATCCATCCATCCATCCATCCATCCATCATCTATGTAGATTCCTCTGCAGGGTCTCAGGGATCTGCTGGAGTCTCTCCCAGCTCTTTTCAGTTCTACAGTCAGGGGTCCACTTGGACAGGTCTCCAGTCCATCACCTGGACAGGTCTCCAGTCCATCACAGGACCACATGTAGACCAACAGCCATGAACACTCACAATCACTCCTACAGGTGATCTAGAACCAGCAGTTAACCTGACATTGAGGTCTTTGGACTGATGGAGGAAGCTGGAGAACCTGGAGGAAACCCACACAAGCACCAGGAGAACATGGAGACTCCACACAGAAAGACCTGCTGAGGTTCAGACCAGGAACCTTCTAGCTGGGAGACAACAGAGACCACCAAGACACCCTGCTGCCCTAAAGAAATAAAAAAGATCTCAGCTTTCTTAAAAAGTAGAGTCTGCTCTGACCTTTCTTGTAGATGTATTCTGTGTTGCATTTCCACTCCAGTCTGTTGTCAAGCTGAACTCCAAGATACTTGTATTCCTCCACCACCTCCACCTCCTTTCCCAGGATGGAAACACTGCTGTGTTGATTCTTGCTCCTCCTGAGGTCGACAATCATCTCCTTAGTTTTGCTGGTAATTAATACGAGATGATTGTTACTACACCATTTCACAAACTGACAGATCAGTTCTTTGTACTCTGCTTCCTGTCCGTTGCTGATACACCCAACAACTGCAGAGTCATCAGAGTATTTCTGCAGATGACAGGACTCAGAGTTGTACTGGAAATCAGAGGTGTAGAGCGTGAAGAGAAATGGTGAGAGAACAGTTCCTTGTGGTGCTCCAATGCTGCTGACCTCCATCTCAGACACACAACCTTTCAGTCTCACAAACTGTGGTCTGTTTGTGAGGTAGTCATAAATCCTGGAGGTTGTGGAGGAATCCACCTTTTTTGATAGATAAAATTAAAAAAGCATTGTTACATTTTTTCTAAAAATTTAAATAGTGCTGGTGGTTTAGCCTGCAGTTCAACATCACCTTCCCCAAGTCTAATACAGGTAAGTATCAGGTCTGAGACTATTTACATCTATGCATCATCTAATATCACCTCATTTTTGCACACAATTTGCAAAATGTGGCCTCGTGCTGAGGTTAATTTTAGCTGAGTAATTGTATTCATGTTGTCTGTGTTTGTAGCTCTTGGCCTTTTTGTTGAATTGCAGGATCATGTGACAGTTTTTCACCCAGTGCTTTTTAAAAAAAAAAAATAAATTCCCTTGAACTATGCCACGATTCTCTTGATGAAGACTCCTGTTCATTGTTGGCTGTCAGCAGGTTCAGTTGTATGATAGTTTAGTACATTTAGTGAATGAAGCACTTTTCTCTCCCTTGCATTGTGAACCAGCCTTACGATTTAATTTAGTGTTATTTAAGAAAGTCTGTGAAAACAAAGGTAAAGGTGAGTGTTTGTGATGAGTAAATGCATTGACCTTACGTGAAGTCCTTCATCTGCATTAGCCATTAGCTCCGGAGACAGTGATATTGATTCATCAGAGTCATTGGTTGTAGAGAAACAATAATGTTGGTCCAGTCTTGCTCAGTCTGGTCCAGTCTGGTTCAGCCTGGTCCAGTATAGTTCAGTCTGGTTCAGTCTAGTTCAGTCTGGTTCAGCCTGGTCCACTTTGGTCCAGTCTGGTTTAGTCCGATCGAGTCCGTTCGAGTCTGGTACAGTCTAGTTCAGTCTGGTCCAGTCTGGTTCAGTCTAGTTCAGTCTGGTTCAGTCCAGTCTAGTTCAGTCTGGTCAAGTCCGGTCCAGTCCGGTCCAGTCTAGTTAAGTCTGGTTTAGTCTAGTTCAGTCTGATCCAGTCTGGTTCAGTCTAGTTTAGTCTAGTCCAGTCTGGTCCAGTCTGGTTCAGTCTGGTTTAGTCTGTTTCAGTCCGGTCGAGTCCGGTCAAGTCTAGTTTAGTCTAGTTCAGTCTGGTTCAGTCCAGTCCGGTCTAATTCAGTCTGGTCCAGTCCGGTCCAGTCTAGTTTAGTCTGGTTCAGTCTAGTTTAGTCTAGTTCAGTGTGGTCCAGTCTGGTTCAGTCTAGTTCAGTCTGGTCCAGTCTGGTCCAGTCTAGTTTAGTCTGATTCATTCTGGTTTGGTCTAGTTCAGTCTGGTCCTGGCTGGTCCAGTCCAGTTTAATGTGGTTCAGTCTAGTTCAGTGTGGTCCAGTCTGGTTCAGTCCAGTCTTGTTCGGTCTGGTTCAGTCCATCCAGTCTGGTTCAGAATAGTTCAGTCCAGTCCAGTCTAGTTCAGTCTGGTTCAGTCTAGGTCAGTCTGGTCCAGTCTAGTTCAGTCTGGTTCAGTCTAGGTCAGTCTGGTCCAGTCTAGTTCAGAATAGTTCAGTCCGGTCCAGTCTAGTTCAGTCTGGTTCAATCTATGTCAGTCTAGTCCAGTTTAGATCAGAATTGTTCAGTCCGATCCAGTCTAGTTCAGTCTGGTTCGATCTAGGTCAGTCTGGTCCAGTCTAGTTCAAAATAGATCAGTCCGGTCCAGTCTAGTTCAGTCTGATTCAATTTAGGTCAGTCTGGTCCAGTCTAGTTCAGAATAGTTCAGTCCGGTCCAGTCTAGTTTAGTCTGGTTCAATCTAGGTCAGTCTGGTCCAGTCTAGTTCAAAATAGATCAGTCCGGTCCAGTCTAGTTCAGTCTGGTTCAATCTAGGTCAGTCTGGTCCAGTCTAGTTCAGAATAGTTCAGTCCGGTCCAGTCTAGTTCAGTCTGGTTCAATCAAGGTCAGTCTGGTCCAGTCTAGTTCAGAATAGTTCAGTCCGGTCCAGTCTAGTTTAGTCTGGTTCAATCTAGGTCAGTCTGGTCCAGTCTAGTTCAAAATAGATCAGTCCGGTCCAGTCTAGTTCAGTCTGGTTCAATCTAGGTCAGTCTGGTCCAGTCTAGTTCAGAATAGTTCAGTCCGGTCCAGTCTAGTTCAGTCTGGTTCAATCAAGGTCAGTCTGGTCCAGTCTAGTTCAGAATAGTTCAGTCTGGTCCAGTCTAGTTCAGAATAGTTCAGTCCGGTCCAGTCAGTTTCAGGCTCGTTCACAGCTGAGTTTACCTGAACTGTGACGTGAGTGAATCAGTTTGGTGAGTGATTCAGTCCAGTTTATTCACCTGAACTCTGGTTACATTTTTCCTGTTTCCTGCATCTCTCAGACCCTCTGGAGCCGTGATGCTGTCATCCAGTAAAACAGCAACTTTCAGGTTGGTGGCTCTGCACCACCAGCAGTTGTGGATGTTCACGTATTTAAGACTTTAGACTTAAGGAGCAGCTTCAGACAACACAACTTTTTCAGATGCACTGAAAGAAAAACCAAACCCTAAACCTATATTTGGTTCAGTGTGGTTGCTAATTGTCTTTTCAGCTGCAGCATGTCTGTCCTAAACAAAGGAAAAAATGATTTTGAGTTTTTTTTTTTTCTTCTCTTGATTAGCTATTCATGGAACTTTTCACTCAATCTTAATCTTCCTTATCAGGAAGGTTTTTTTTTTCCTTCTCTCTGACTTTGAAGGCAGATCTAACATTTTCTGGCTTTCATCTGTCCGTCTCCGGTCACCTCCGTGCCTCAGTCTACTTTTGATTGACAGATCTTGTGACGCAGCGGCTGCATCCTTTTTGCCAAAACAGCTCCAGCTCCAAAACAAATTTCAAAAGTTTATGGAAATGAGAACGGTCCTGGGGATCACCGAACATGACTCGCATCCTTCGAAGCCCGCAGCCTGTCACAGTGAGGAAAGTGCACGTCGTGAAATCAGATGTGGGGCAAAACAGCACATCGTCAGCATTCGTTTTCCAATCAATTCAGACTCAGGATAAGGTAGACACTTGCTGCAATGATCGAACACGACAAGGATTTTGTGAAGAGAAAACTGTATTTGTGGACAATATAAATGGACAACATCTTTATCGGTCTGTCTTTTTTCTAGCACCAGAACTGGACTGTTTCACTGGGAATAAATCCGCTGCACTGGCTGGTCTGTGTCCCTTGTTTGTCAGGGGTGATTTGTTAGAGGCAATCATTCTTGCAGTCATACGGCACATTCATTTTGATTACTGTGATCAATAGTCCTGAGTTCTCTGGAGTACCTGTAAAAAAAGACCCGTCATGGATATATTCTGACCTCGAAAGCCTTTATCTCTGTGTGACTGACAGCTTGTTGTCTGAGGTGCTGCCGTGCAGGGCTGATTCTCACTTTCGAGCGCTCTGAGGTGTATACTGCGTTGAACGTTCAGTGTTTAATCTTCAGCTGGTTTATGACATGCACCCGTTGGCGTCGCAACCATTATACATTTGAATCCAGTTTATATAGACTGTGGAAAAACACACGTTTCATTTTTTTTAATCTCACTGTCTGAAGTCAAATCAGACTAAACCTCTCCTGTTTCAGGTCAGTCAGGATTATCTAAATTATTTCATTTTGTTAAATGCCACAATAATGAGAGAGAGAGAAGTTTATATTATTTTCTTCAAGGTCAAAGGCTTACATACATTATTTAGTATCAGTAGCATTTCCTTTGAACTGCATGACTTGGGTCAAATGTTTTGGGGAACCGTCCAACATCTTCTGACAGGACTCTGCTGGACTTCTGGTCCTCCTTGACAGAACTGGTGGACCTGAGTCAGGTTTGTCAGTCTCCTTGCTCCCACACCCCTTTTCAGATCGGCCCACTAACGTTTGATGGGATTTAGCTTTTTGATGCCCACTCCAAGACATTGACTTCGTTGTCCTCAAGCCACTTTTTAACCATTTTGGCAGTGTGCTGAGGGTCACTGTCCATCTGAAGAGCCCAGGTTTTAGCTTCCTGGCTGATGTCTTGAGATGTTGCCTTAATATTTCCATGTAATGATCTTTCTTCATGATACTGTCTATTTTATGAAGAGCTCCAGTTCCTGCTGCACCAAAAACAGCCCCACAACATGATGCTGCCACCTCCATGCTTCACAGTTGGTATGGTGTTCTCAGGTCTTCAAGCTCCCCCTTTTTCCTCCAGATGTAACGTTGGTCATTATGGCTAAACAGCTCCACTTTAGTTTCATCAGACCACAGGACATGTCTCCAGAAGTTAAGATCTTTGTCTGGGTGTCTTTTTGGAAACTGTAATCTTGCTTTTTTATGTTTCTTTAGGAGTGAGTGGCCTTTCAGTCCATGTCGGTGCAGGACTGGTTTCACTGTTGATAATGACACTTTCTCACCAGTTTCATCCAGCATCTTCACAAGGTCTTTAGCTTTTGTTCTGGGGTTGATTCGCACATTTTGGACCAAAACGCATTTATCTGTGGGACACAGAGCCCGTCTTCTTCCTGAGCGGTGTGATGGCTGGACATTCCCATGGTGTTTATACTTGCATATAGTTGTTTGGACAGATGAACGTTGGTCCTTCAAGCATCTGGAAATCACACCGAAGGATGAGCCAGACTGGTGGAGCTCCATGATTCCTTCTCTGATTTCCTGGCCGATTTCTTTTGATTTTCCCATGATTTCAAACGAGGAAGCAGAGTGTTTGAGGTGTGGCCTTGATTACATCCCCAGATGTGCAGTCATTAACTCACATGTTGTCATTTAACCAATCAGGAGCTTCCAAAGCCATGACCTCATCATCTGGGCTTCCCCATGTTGTTTAAAGACTTTTTGTGTATATAAACCTTTGACCTCAACAGAAAATAATATAAAAAATTCTCTCTTTCATTAATATGGCATTTACCAAAGTGAAATAATTTAGGTAATCCTGACTGACCTGAAAAAGGAGAGGTTTCAGTCTGATTTGACTTCAGACGGTGAGACAAAAAAATGAAACGTGTTTTTTTTTTTTTTATGTTTAAAGATTTGTGGCTTCATTGGCTTTTATTAACAGCTGCTAGACAGGTAATGAGGGGAAAAGACACGCAGCAGAGGGTCACAGTCCGGGACTCGAACCTCAGCTGGCTGCAGCTTCCAGTGCCCCACTTGTAGTTTCTTTGGGAACTGGGGCACTGCAGTGCAAAAAAAAAAAAAAAAAAAACCGACAGACCAAAAGCTTTTTCTAAGATGAATAAATACAACGCTGTCTTGTTTGTACAGAAGCAGTAAGTGAGACCCTGTTACCCTTCAGGAGAGTTTTATTTATAGGACTGTGAATCTTCAGGCGGAGACAGGAAGCTCTACTGAGGCACAGGGTCCCTGTTACTCAGAACAAATCTGTATTTGGTTTTCACCTGGGCCACCGCTGCACAGGAGGCGTCACAGCAGCATCACCGAGCAGCTGGAAAAAGGAACTGACAGGAACATCTGAACATGTCCGTCCACCTGGTGCTGCGACTCTCCATCGCTCTCCTGCTGTGTGCTGTCAAGCACAAGGCAACAAAAATCTAAACGGTAGTGAGTCCGTTATAAATCAACACACAGTGATCCCTTAGTTTTCGCGGTTGATGGGGACCGGCGCCCCCCCACAACAATCAAAATCCGCAAACTGGAGCTGGAGTCCCCTGAGCCTAAATAATGAGTTTAAAATATGTTTAAACACCACAAAAAAGTAGCGAGACACTGCAGTGACACAAGACAAAGGCTCAACTGTGGTCTTTCTGTTACCTTCACAGCCTCTGGTCTCTGAACCGTAGTAAATGCATCTCGGCCAATCAGAGCACAGTTTCTAGAGTTCTGGGCCATCTGTGTTTCTCTGTTGCTTACAGGAGGCTGTGAGTCATCGTTTGACGTCTCACTGGCAGCTGCGGCCTCTCCTCTGCTGTGGGGTGGATTTTCAGAGTTTCCGCAATTTTTTCTTGGTTTTTTAAATTATATTATATATTTCTGAAAAATCCGCGAATAACTAAAACTGCGGAATGTAAAGCGCGAATTGGCAAGGGATCACTGTACCTACATCCTGGGAACCTTCTCATTTTTCCAAACGTTTTTAAAAGGTGTGGCCTTGGATGAAGTTCATTTTAGCAGAGTAACTGTATTCGTGTTGTTTGCGTTTAAAGCTCTTGGTTAAATCACGTATCGTGTAATAGTTTTCAGTACAGTGGTTCCCAGTCTTTGAGCAGATGCCCCTCAGCCGTAGCATGATCCTCTTGACTCGATGAAGACTCATGTTCACCGTCGGTACGTTCAGCTGTATGATCTTTTAGTTTGTTCAGTGAATGGAGCAGCTGCAGTTGCAGTTGCAGATGCACCGATGACATTCATATCTTCCTGGCATTGTCAGCCAGCCGAACTGCCTCATTTAGTGATATTTTTTAAACGGTGTGATAGACTGTTCACTGGCTAAAAGCCTGGTCGTCAGTGAAGAAGCCGAAGAAGATGATGCAACAGGCTTTTTTCTAATTTGTGAATCTATTAGGAACGTTAACGCATAAGAATCCTGATTCTTGTGAGAATGTTACCCCAGTTTATTCATACATTGATATATTTAATGATATACAGAAGTTCTGGGATGCAGCAGGAAGGCATCTAGTTCACAGTTTTCACTTGATGGAAGACATCAGATGAAAATATCACTGCAGTGATACAGTTTGGAGGGCAGGACTACGCAGTGCTCTGCACTCTCTCCAGCTCTAACACAGGGTAGAGCGGCTGCAAGACCTGATATAATTGCACAAATATTTGCTGCTGTGGGACCTTGATCTTGTGCTGACAAGAATGTGAGTGCAGGGAGGTTGAAAGGCTCTGAGCTGTCAGAGTCGGAGTCTCCCGCCTGGCTGTGGCACCTTGGTATTCCTGCCGCTGTCAGAGCAGGATGATATAATGGCATCCATGTTCTGCGCCCCTTTTCTCATTAGCAACATGATTAACTCATCCATTTCCCTCCTTGGGACCTGTACTCCCCTTTTAATTTCCCTGAAAGATTAAGCAATCGCATTTCTTTGTTTCATTTTAAGTGAGCCCTGGATCCGGTTTGATATGCGAGCTGCGTCTGCAGAGAAATGTCCTTGCTTGTGTAACAACTGTCCACCTCAAAATCAATCAGTCCGTGTAACATTTGGAGCCAAATAAACTGTAAGTCAGTTAACCCTTTACAAATCTCTGGGATGTTGCAGTCAGACGACTCCATAAACATGGAAGCAATTTCTTCTTACTTTAAGCATCATCTCTAATTCGTGATATATTCTTAACTGTTCAGAAGAATTGTGCCACATGGCTAAACAGCATAATTAAGATTAAGCATATGGCTTTATAAATCTTACTCAGCACACCAACACATTTTCATGCCAAATTCCAATTAAAATGTCTTGTCATTGTTCGGTTTAATTGCTTATTTTGATGTAAAGCTCAGCGTCAGGCGATAAGCATTGTTGGAGTAATGATCTAAGCAGGAGTTGTCTGACAGAAATACAGATTTGTGTGGTCTTCACATCTTCTTTTAACTATGAATGAGCATTTAAAGTTTGACGGCGTCGCCCTGTTTCCATGTTCCACGACGAAGATACAACAGCTGCCAGGAAAAGACAAGATCACAGCTGACTGTCACCAAAGCAAACAGCTCCTCAGACTGATTAAATGCAGATGACATTTGGTATCTGTTCAGGAGAAATACTTTACGGTCTCATATTCTTCTTTTTTGATTCCTGTTCGTATTGATCAAGCCCAACGACAACACTCCACTGTCAAGCACTGCAGTTCCTCTACTAACCACTAGAGACTGCAGTTCCTCTACCGACCACTAGAGGCTGCAGTTCCTCCACCGACCACTAGAGGCTGCAGTTCCTCTACCTACCACTAGAGACTGCAGTTCCTCTACCGACCACTAGAGGCTGCAGTTCCTCTACCGACCACTAGAGACTGTAGTTCCTCTACCGACCACTAGAGGCTGTAGTTCCTCTACCGACCACTAGAGGCTGCAGTTCCTCTACCGACCACTAGAGACTGTAGTTCCTCTACCGACCACTAGAGGCTGCAGTTCCTCTACCGACCACTAGAGGCTGCAGTTCCTCTACCGACCACTAGAGACTGTAGTTCCTCTACCGACCACTAGAGGCTGCAGTTCCTCTACTGACCACTAGAGGCTGTAGTTCCTCTACCGACCACTAGAGACTGTAGTTCCTCTACCGACCACTAGAGGCTGCAGTTCCTCTACCGACCACTAGAGGCTGTAGTTCCTCTACCGACCACTAGAGGCTGCAGTTCCTCTACTGACCACTAGAGGCTGTAGTTCCTCTACCGACCACTAGAGGCTGCAGTTCCTCTACCGACCACTAGAGGCTGCAGTTCCTCTACCGACCACTAGAGACTGCAGTTCCTCTACCGACCACTAGAGGCTGTAGTTCCTCTACCGACCACTAGAGGCTGTAGTTCCTCTACCGACCACTAGAGGCTGTAGTTCCTCTACCGACCACTAGAGGCTGCAGTTCCTCTACCGACCACTAGAGGCTGCAGTTCCTCTACCTACCACTAGAGACTGCAGTTCCTCTACCGACCACTAGAGGCTGCAGTTCCTCCACCGACCACTAGAGGCTGCAGTTCCTCCACCGACTACTAGAGACTGCAGTTCTTCTACCGACCACTAGAGGCTGCAGTTCCTCTACCGACCACTAGATGCTGCAGTTCCTCTACCGACCACTAGAGGCTGCAGTTCCTCTACCGACCACTAGAGGCTGCAGTTCCTCTACCGACCACTAGAGGCTTCAGTTCCTCTACCGACCACTAGAGACTGCAGTTCCTCTACCGACCTCTAGAGGCTTCAGTTCCTCTACCGACCACTAGAGACTGCAGTTCCTTTACCGATCACTGGAGGCTGCAGTTCTTCTACTGACAACTAGAGGCTGCAAAATTCTATATAGGACAGTTTTAGACAATTTTGAACCTTTGAAAGTCAGGATATATGAGGATATATGACGGATAAAACAGCCAATACAAAGAAAAGCCGCACTAATAATGCCAAGAGGAAGATAAAGAACTCAGCAACAGCAGGAAACGATGATGTGAAGTAAGTCGTAGTGACTGGACAGCGAAACAAGCTGTTCCTCATTTAAGTGGTCACCAGTGAAGAATAGCCAGAACACCAGCAGCTCTTGCTTTTCTTGGTTTCAGAGTTTTAACTTTTTCCAAGGGAGCTGCTGGTGAAGCATTTCCTCATTATATGTCTATATAAGGATACATCTTTTATTAAAGAGGATATCAGGTCTTTTTGTCGATAAAGCTCCTCCAGCTGCCAGAAATACAGATGAACAAGCCTGATAGAGCTGTGCAGTTCATCATCACCTGTCATACAAACAGAACAAATGGAATTTTCCAGCGTCTGTCCTTAAATAATTCACGTGAACGTGCTGGAAGCTTGAACATATCATTCACCTCTAAGCTCCTACTTCCAGAGCATTGCGCTGGCCTGTTTCCAGGGTGAATGGGTTTTCATGAGCAGATTTAACAAGAGGAAGAATGTAAACGGAAGGAAGATGCTGCCAGACAGATGCAATCACCGCCGTGGGCTGCTTAAATGCTACATGACTCTGCCGGATCGTTGATGCTTTTAGCCCAGCTGTCATTGGCAGAGAGGTGTGCTGCACCCTGGAGGGATCGCCAGTCCAACACGATACGCATGTTTCAGGACTGTGCACAAAGACTACGCAATAAAATAAGACGTGCAGACGACGTCGGTTACGTATACAATTTACCCCAACAGCACATGTCAAGGAGATGTTCAGATTACTGATCTGAAGAGTCCTCGGATGACATTGCATCGTGTTTCTGTGTTTCTGTGTTCGGTTAAAAGGACTTGAAGATGATTGTTTTTCATGTAAATGCAGCACAGAACCCTTGAAAGGCAAGAAGAGAGCCGGACCCACCAGCAGCTCACACTTTCTGCTCCACACCAGCAGCTCCAGCAGTTCCAGCTCCACCGAGGAACCCTCTGCTCGTAAAAACACAGATTTATGGAGGGAATTAACATATCATTAACATACCACTGGCACCCTTAAAAGAAGGTTATTTATAATTAGGTGACATCAGAGTCACTGGTGTGTGTGGTACCGGTGAGGGAATGCTTTTTTCCTCCCTCCCCCCCTATTTTGGGGTTGAAAAGGGGAAACTGGGACAGCAAACCCAGTGTTTCTTTTATGTGATTTGGTGGAAGACATTCAGGGCTTTTGTTGTCCTATTTCTGGCCATCAGTAACATTTTAGCAGGCCGGTTCTGGTGTGCTCAAGCAGCCCGCTCAGACACTGTGTGTTTATCT
Source organism: Hirundichthys speculiger (assembly GCA_018398805.1). Lineage (NCBI taxonomy): Eukaryota > Metazoa > Chordata > Actinopteri > Beloniformes > Exocoetidae > Hirundichthys > Hirundichthys speculiger. The sequence goes on along the minus strand of JAGFBZ010000636.1, from coordinate 770,160 downwards.
GGAAAACTGTGGCAGAGAGGTGGAGAGGAGGAGGTTATCTACAAGAAACTGTTTCAGGATGGGCTGTTATCTGTAGAGATGGACATGTTAACAGGAAACCAGGCTCTGTCAAGCACCAGATGTCTGACCTGCCGAACTGACTGACATCCCGCGCTGATTAAATATTTTATAAGACTCCCACAACGTATTTATGGAGACGGTGTTTGACAGGATGTGTCGTGTGGATCAGCTCATAATACTAATAAATCCAGAATTAGCAGATTTGGACAGTAAATATTGACATATTTTGGAGGAACCAGTGTTTTCCTCCTCTTGGTTTTGTCCTCCACAGTATGATTTTAGGTCTTAATATTTTTCTGTTATTAACTGTAAGATGTTTTCAGTTTTGCAGGTAAAGTATCCAGGTAGGTGCAGCTTCTGCTTCTGACTCAGTTCCATCCAGGTCTAGCCGTAGCGTGCTGATGCTCCCCGAGGCTGCAGCCGAACGTGAATTTCAATCTCAGCTGAATAAGTTTCCATATTATTTCTCGCTGCTGCCCAGGGCTGGACTGGGACACGAATTCAGGCTGGAAATACAGCATGAAATGCAGCGCTGCCCCAGCTGAGCCACTCTTTCAGCCAGAATCCTCCGGCTGCTTTAAGAAGTAAATCATTCTGATAAATACGACTGCATGTTAATCACCAGCTGATTTCTCAGACAGGACTGGTGCATTTCAGTAGAAGGAAACCACAGAAGGACAAGGAATTCACCAATATTTAATGAAATAAAATAAAATCAATGGTTGACATGTGCTTATTCTGCTGCAAGAGTCAGGATGGACAGCTGCTGGGAACATCTCCAGAAACACTGGTTTTCTTCAGGAAAGAGTAAACAAGATATATAATTCATAAACTAGAATACTTGTTTTTTTTTTTTTTTTTTTTGTTTTTTGTTTTTTTTTGGTTTTTTAAGTTCAGTGTTCAGGCAAAATCGTAAAACCTGGAATTTTTGGAAAAGCTGTGATGTTTTTTAAATTTGAATGAAATGAGAACTAGAAGACAAAAATTACATGAGCCAATATTTTATTCCTAACAGAACATTGATAACCTTAATGATTAAACTAAAATGTTCCACTTTTATCCACTAAATAAGATCATTTCTAATGTAATTCCTGCTGCAGATCCATCATCTACCCTTCCATCCATCCACCCATCTATCCATCCTTCCATCATCCATCCATCCATCCCTCCATATGTCCATCATCCATCTACCATCCATCCATCCATTTATACATTCATCCATCTATCATCTATCCATCCATCCATACTTCCATCATCCATTCATACTTCCATCATCCATCCATCCATCCCTCCATATGTCCATCATCCATCTACCATCCATCCATCCATCCATACATTCATCCATCTATCATCTATCCATCCATCCATCCTTCCATCATCCATTCATACTTCCATCATCCATCCATCCATCCCTCCATATGTCCATCATCCATCTACCATCCATCCATCCATCCATTCATACATTCATCCATCTATCATCTATCCATCCATCCATACTTCCATCATCCATCCATCCGTCCCTCCATACGTCCATCATACATCCATCCATTTATCATCTATCCATCCCTCCATTCATCCATCATCCATCCATCCATTTATACATTCATCCATCTATCATACACCATCCATTTATCATCTGTCCATCCCTCCATACGTCCATCATCCATCCATTCATACATCCATCCATTTATCATCTATCCATCCCTCCATATGTCCATCATCCATTTATTCATCCATCATCCATCCATCCATTTATACATTCATCCATCTATCATACACCATCCATTTATCATCTGTCCATCCCTCCATACGTCCATCATCCATCCATCCATTCATGCATCCATCTATTTATTGTCCATCCATTCATACATCCATCTATTTATCATGCATCCATCCCTCCATATGTCCATCATCCATCCATCCATCATCCATATGTCCATCCATCTATCATCCATATGTCCATCCATCCATCATACATCCATCTATTTATCATCCATCCATCATCCATCCATCCATCCATCCATCCATCCATCCATCCATCCATCCATCATCCATATGTCCATCATCCATCCATCATCCATCTGTCTATTGAATTGAATTGAATGTCTTTATAATCATTGCCACATGTAACCTGAACATACATATAAAAAAATTAAAAAAGAAAAATAAAAAAAAAAATTAAAAAAAATTAAAAAATTGAAAAAAATTAAAAATTCAGTACAAGTTGTTAAAAGGTGAAAAGTGAAAATATAGGGTAATAAATAAAAAGACAGCCACACTGACTCCCACATACTCACACACACAGACACACTCAAACACATATAGTTATATATACAATTGTTCCCTAAGAAGCGTATATTGCATTTGTTTGTTGTATGTTGCGCAGTGTTGAGTGTTGTCATTGCCACCGGGTAGAAGCTGTCCAATGAAAGCAGTCGACGATCCTCTGGGCCGTGTTAATGACCCTCTGGAGTGCCTGGGCCGCTGCACTGCTGGTGGACCACAGGGTCATGCAGTACATCAGTGTCCTCTCTATGGAGCGCCGATGAAAGGACACCAACAGTCTCTGTTTGACCATCTCTGTTTGAAGAGCAGTCTCTGCTGGCCTTTTTTAACAGCTGCAAGGAGTTCACACTCCAGTTGTTCAGGCTGGAAATGTGGGATTTCTTGCGTAGCGGGACGATAGCGAAGGACTCCGGGTATGGCGGGACAGGGAAAGGTTGAAAATCCTAGTAAAGACTCCAGCCTGCTGGTCCACACAGTCCTTAAGCACCCGTCCAGAGACGCCATTTGCTTCAGTAGCCTTCCTCGGGTTGACGCACCGCTGCGAGCGCCTCATCTCATCTCTCCTCTACCGTGAGGGGGGTGCTGCTGTGGCCCGTTGGATGAAGTGTGGCTGCTTCTCAAACTGGGCATCAGTTTGAGAGGCATCAGTTTGGAGTGATGCCTCACTCTGCCAGAGAGTCAGACAGTCCCAGGTGTGGTAGCGGTCTCACCTGTATCCCAACATGATGAATGGATAGATGAAGGAATGAATGGACTGACAGACAGATCGGTGAATAGCCAACACACTGGACAAGGTCTATGTCAACATCTATCATACAACCATCTGACGGTCCATCCATTCATTCCTCCATCCATCCATACATCCGTTTATCCATCCATCCATTCATTAATTCATCCATCCATCATACATCCATTTGTCTATCCTATCAATCCATCTATTATTCAGCCATCTTCCATCCATCTGTATATCCATCATTATGCAACCATCTATCTATCCATTTATTTATTTTCATTTCATTTTCATTTCATTTCATTTCATTTCATTTCATTTTCATCTAAAATCATCCATCTAGCTGTCCATCCTCCATCCACCATCTCTCCATTTGTCTATCCTATCAATCCATTTATCATTCAGCCATCATCCATCCATCTATCCATCCATTCAACCAAACATCATCCATCTGATCATCCATCCATCATCCATCCATCCATTTGTCTGTCCATCACCCATCCATCCAACCATCTGTTTTTCCATCCATCCATCCAACCATCCATCCATCATCCATCCATCCATCCATCCATCCATCCATCCATCCATCTGTCCATCCATTCATCCCACCATTTGTCCGCCCATCCAACTCTTCTGCTGTAATAAACCGTGATGTGATGGGACCAGTATTTTTAGGGCATCTGAGAGCAGTTTTGGTCCAGTCTGTTGACCATTTCACTGAACTACAGTCTCCAACCAGCCACATCCAGTCCAAACTGGGTAAAGAATAAATGAATGAGCTCAATTTTTGTACATAATGTGATGTTTCCCTAAAAATCAGCACCTCAGCCTATTAAATCAGACTTTTCCTTTCCACCTGGTGCTGCTTGATTTATTATAACAAACTTTGGAATCTCAATCATGAGCTTAAAGTCAACCTGCAGAGCAGATATCACCTTCCATCATTTGCACGTTTGTTCTGGGGAAAGGCAGCTTCCTGGGGATGAAATCCATCAGTTAAATGTGAAAGCCACAGTTAAAAAGACATTGAGAATCGCCTGTTTGCAGAAGTTTACAACAACACACATCAATATTACGTTTCCTGTTTTTCTAGCTCTGCAGCACTGAAGCATCAAACCTCATTATGTTAACAGTTATGAAAAAACCTGCTGCAGTAAATCCTGGCTGAAGCACGAGTACAGTGAACATTCCTCACTGTGACAGCTTACTTGTGCTCATTCGAGAGACTGAAGACCTCTGCTGTTATCTTTAAGTTTTCTTTTCCTCTCTTTGTCATCAGGAGGAAGAGCTGCGGCAGAGCGGTGAGGCCAAGTATCACCACCTGAACGAAGACCTGCACGTCCTCATCGAGGTTTTCGCACCGCCGGCCGAGGCCTATGCCAGGATGGGTCATGCTCTGGAGGAGATCAAGAAGTTTCTCATTCCAGTATGTTGCCCGCACTCTCCAAGGACACACCTCCTCAGGCTCTTCCTTGTTCTCTTCCTAAATTCCCTGTTCGCTGTTTTTTTTGGCTCAGGCCGGCTCATCTCCAGCCTGTCCACCTGTCCACAGAGAAGAGACTAGGACCAGTGGCTCTTTCACTCTCTTTGTCCGTGACTTTCATGGCCATTCTGTGTGTGTGTGTGTGTGGAGAACGCTTCTTTCAGTGTATGTGAGATCCTGTGTGGGACATCCACAGACTGTAGAAGAAGAACTGGACAAACCCCCTGTGACACCACCCAGAGGTTTTCCCAAGAGTGACTCTGAAGTCTTTTTTTTTTTTTTTCACTGTGCAGCAGAGCAGAAAGTAACATGAAAAATCAAAAGTTGCAATTCCTGGTCTGACCACTGGGTGTCATTTACCTTCAAGTTAAGATGCCCACCTTTTTGTCTGCATATATATATATATATATATATATATATATATATATATATATATATATATATATATATATATATATATATGTCAGTGATTCATCTCAAAATTGGCAAAGTGTTTTTATTAAGTCAGATGTGTATGCAGTTTGATCTCACAGAAGATAGTTTAGTTTTCTCGTGTGCACGTGTAAGTGAACGTGTCCTTCAGCAGCCTTCATCGACAGCTTGATCCAACGTATTTTATTAACTCCTGAGACCCTGATTCTGTCAGAGAGGACTAAAATCACAGACTGTGAAGAGCCAAAAGACAGGCGAAGACACCAGACATGGATGGATTGATGGATGTGGTGTGTGTGGTCTGGTGATGCATGTGGTGTTTGTAAGTGAATGTGTGGTGGTTTGTTTGTGTTGTGATGCTGGATTCAACTCCCCCATTCACACCAGACCAGACCAGTGTCATGGAGCAGAAATAAATATATTTAGAGCCTGATTTAAAATGGCTGTAAATTTAAAAAGGCAGCCAGATTTAAAAAAACAAAAAACTAACAGTTTTGGTCTCATAGCTAGATGAGTAAAATTATTTAAAGCAACATATTATATAGGTGGTCAGTAGTGAAACTGCAGCTTTCCCCAACGACCAGTTTGGTGTTGGTTCGGGGAGCTGGATGTAGCCCCTCGTGGGTGTAAGTGGAATAAAAGAAAGGAGGGGATCTCTCCGCATGGGCCCAAACTTCCCTGGCAGCAGCAAGCTGATCGGCGCTTATTTACTCCTCCAACATTCATTATGGATGATTTCTCTGATGCTCAGAGCAATAATGATTTGCATCTCACCGTTAATTATCGGTAGACCCCTCCGTCAGCCCCTCCTCCGTTTCTGCTTCTCGCTGTGGCCTGAAAAACATGTCATGAATGGAGCCGACACATGACAATCACACCAGTAATTTCATGATTAAAGACCTATTTCCATATTAATTATGTGTTTAAATTTAGTGGCATGAAAAGAAAAAAAACTATTGTGAAGATAAAAAGCCAAATGGGGTTCTGATGATTTATCAGCGAGAGATCTTAAATGTTGTGCTGCTTCAGGAGCAGCGGTCACGGCTGTACTGTAAAGTACATTAATTAGATATTCCCAGGGCTGTAGCCCTGGAGATAAAGGCCGTAATTTAATACAGTGTAATTGAAAGCGAGTCTGTTGGCGTCTGTGTGTGCGCGCGTGAACATTTTTCCTCTCTGTGCGCAGGACTACAATGATGAGATCAGACAGGCCCAGCTGCAGGAGCTCACGTACCTGAACGGCGGCTCCGAAGACGCCAAGGTGCCGTCGGTCAGGGGCAAGTCGGTCGTCCGTGGACGAGGGACACCTGTTCCAGGACTTCCCAGGTAACCTGCCTCCAGATGTGCAAGAGTTGCACACCAATAGTCGTGTGGAAAAGTTGGTTCTAGTTTAACCCATCATGTTTTTATGTAAAAACTAGAGCTGGGCAAGTTAACGCATTATTATCGCGTTAACGCATGTTGCTCACGTGCTTTTGTTTTGAAAAGTCTCTGTTACTGGCTGCTGCGGAGCCGGGAGATAATTGGCAGGAAAAGCTAAAACAGACATTGAGAACAGTAAAATATCAGTGAACTTTACAGTTCGGGTATCAACTCAGATAGAAATATTAACAATTCTGCCTGAAAAAAAAACTTTCAAACCCCTTTGTTCAAGACGATCGCGTCATTCCTCCACGTTACATCAGATCTGCTCCATGTGTTCACTGTCCTGCTGTTCTCTAGCTGGTTACTGCAGTGCGGCTCCATCTAGTGGCACAGATGTACAACGACAACAGAAAGTCTGTTCCTTGATTATAAAACAAAGCCATTTCTAGGTCACGTAAACCAGACAATAAAATATTAAAAACAAATTCAGTCCCGTGGCCTGTTTGCTAAAATTGAAATATAAAAAAAACAGGCATTTTTTGTGTTAGATTAAAAAAACGGAAAAAAAAAAAAAAGTCACATTTTAATTTTTTTAATTTTCGATTGACAATCGAAAATAGAAAAAAAAACAAATTATACAAAGATAAATATGGATTGGTAAAGTTACAGATCTTTAACATGGACATTTTCATTTTAAAGTTCTCCCAGACGGAGGATTCAACAGAAACAAGGTTATTTGTAACAACTGACAAGTTGAACTCGCCGTTAAAAGTTTCTGCTGTTTCCCTTAGAAATTACCTGTTTTAATGTTTTTTTTTTTGTTTGTTTTTGTTTTTTTTGTCTGCACTTACATTCATGGTCAGTGCCATCATCTGGCATAACCAACTAATGTATGTATACAATTCAATCTTGTAGCTTTTTTTTGTGATAATGTGAAAAGTGGACATGCCCTTCACCAGTCCTCTCTGGCAGTAATTTTTTTTTTTTTTTTTTTTTTTTTATAAAAGTGACCTTTACACCTCTTTTGAATTCATTTTTTGATTTTTCGTATACAATGCGATTAATCGTGATTAAGAATTTTAATCGTTGCCCAGCCCTAATAAAAACATTAAAAATCATCAGATTAAAGGATCACTGTGATGTAAACCTGTCTGGATCAAAACCGGCTCCAACTACAGCAGCAATAACTTCATATCAGGGTTTCCTGTTTCCTGTTTTCCCGTCAGTCTCTAACGAGGTCATGGTGGATTTTAGTCCCATTCTTCTTCATGTCGTTGCTTCAATTCTTTCAGGTTTTTGGACATCCTTGTAAAAGCTCTCTGAAGGTCACACAGCATTTCAGTTAGGAGTCTTTGACTCGATCGTTGCAGCACCTTCATTCTTTCTCTTTGTCGTCCATTCTGATGTAGATCAGCTGCTGTGTCTGTCCTGACACATGACCCAGTTTCAGCCAAGCTTCACCTGTCTGACAGGCAGAGTCACTTTGTCTCCAGAGAACTCTGCTAGAGGAGCTCACGGTCCACCTGATATTTACAGAATGGTGTTCTCCCAGTTTTACACTGCTGGCTTTCACATACTGGGCCAAACAAGGTTGGAAAGTTCTGCAAGCGCACATCCTCACAGACACGAGACCAGACCAGACGTCATCTCTGTGATCCGTTCTCCAGTCAGGGCTTACCGACAAGTACGATGCTGCCGGTTACTCCTTCCTCAGACATTTGAATTTTGTCGTAACCTGACGTGAATGAATGCGGCTCCAGGAAACATCTGCTGTCATGAAGCTCCTCAGACCTGCTGATGATCAGCAGCCCAGTCCAGCTCACCTGCTTAGAGCCTGTGGAGGTTCTGGGGGAGGGATGACTGTTATGTGCTTTTACACAAACACACACACAAAAATAAGATTAAAGGAGGATTCTCACTTTTTACATGCGACTTCAGGATATAAAGAGAAGAAAATGCCTTCAGAACGAGTTGCATTATCAGAACTAACGATGTCATTTACAGTTACAGCACATTTACGGCCGCTAGCTGTCATAAACACAAATAATAGCGGTACTTCTTTGTTACCCAGGCACTTTTTTAAGACCCTTTTTTTGTGCCTAAATGGTTGCTTTTCATAAGTCCTGTCTGTTCCTTAATAGGTCCATTTTGGTGGTTTTGCAACAGTGAGCAGGAAAATAGAAGTTAACAAAGCAGTACAGTAAAAAGGTTTCATGATATTAAAATGCTCAAGGCAGCAGCTGTCAACCACCGTAACAAGACCATCTCAGTGCCACGCCGGGACGGTTTTTGGGTTTCTGTGGTTCAGGCTGGCTGCAGGAGTTCTAGAGAAATACATTCTTTTTCTCAGGGGATTATATCAAATTAATTCTCTTTTGTACGACTTTATTCGTTGACATCCTACGTGGCCTTAATAAACCTGTGCTGATGACAGTCCTGCCTCCTCTTCACTGCAGATGGAGTCAACCTGAACTGATTGTGAAGCAGTATTGTTGTGTGACCTGGATAAACAGTGTGAGTGTTTATGACCTGAAATATTCCCTGATAAATCAAGATTGAAGAACTGTGGCCTTTCTGCTGTTTTCATGGGATTCAGAAATAAATTCAGTCCAGGTCTGCTGTTGTTAATGGCTGGCGTGACATCACGGCCGTAAACGGAGCACGTGAGCTCTGCGTAATCCACAACTACAGAAAAGCTCCCCAGCGAGCTTCTCCTCCTCACTGCTGTGGTGTTTCTCCCATGTAGCTCACGTCAGCTCCTCCTCGTGAGCTGAGCTCGCTCCCCCCTTTCATCAGCTCCTCACAGTCTTTCAGGTGGAGCACGAGCCTCCTGCCGTCACCCGTCTGAGGCTGGAGCTGAGCAGCGTCCATCTGGGCTCCGTCTCAGGCCACGTCAGCATCATGGTCCCCGTCTGAGGACAGACCTGCTCACTCCCTCATAAATGGCTTTAAAAACCATGAAGAACCATCCTGAAAGTGCAGCTTTTTGTCCTTAAATAAACCAAATTGTTACATCAACCGGATATTTTCCTAATATCATGAATTTCTGTCATAAGTAGAGCTAAGCGATTTTATCGATTCTGCGATATATATCGATATTCTAGAGTATTGATTTTTCAGCCGCGGGTATCGATATTCTAAGCTTCTTTCAAAACCCCCGTGTCCCACCTTTAAAAGCTTGCAAGCAACAATTTGCACTGTTTAAATAAATGAAATTATTTTTCTTAACACATCTTTTATTCATTTTGTCCAGCATTTGTAAGCTGCCTGTCAGCCATAAATGTGTAATTGATGCTTTCAGTTTAATTAATACAAACAAAGTCCTTGGAACACTCACAAGATGTCACCAAAATCACCTTGTCCCTTTAAAATCTTCCAGAAAATGATAGAAATGTATTGTAAGATGAATATCAATATATATCGTATTGTGAGCCGAATATCGAGTATCGTATCGTATCGTATCGCGGGATTAGTGTATCGCTACAGCCCTAGTCATAAGAATGACAAATTTTCTTTTAAAATACAAATACAAAAAAGCTGTTTTTGTTGTAAACCTGTGGGCTTTAATTAAATTTTAGAATAAAATTTTATTTTCTGTAAAAACCTCAACTGTTTGATCTAAAATTAAGGTTTTATTGATTAATCACTACTAATTGTAGTAACATGAATTATAATATGAAAATCTTAAATTCAGCTAAAATCTTATTTTTTTATATTTTTTTTTTTTCCGTTTTGGTCCTTAAATCATGAAATTTTCTGTCGTAAAACAACTTTTTAACATAGAATCACGACTGTCGTAAAAACTGAAATTTTTTGTTCTAAAATAAAAAAATTACAACTTTGGACAAAATTAGCAACAGAAACAACAAAAATAATTCTGGTTTGTGGACCTGCATGTTTTTGTGGTAAAATGATGAGTTTTTGTGGTTAAACTGTCAGAATCGTGACTGAATTTCTGTTTTTGTGGTGAACTAGCGGCTCATTGGTCTCCTGCAGCTCTACTCACCTCACTTCCTCCACTTCCTCCAGTTGTTCCAGTTGTTCCAGTTTCTGGACTGCTGTATTGTCTTTTGTCTTTGTTCCTCCAGGAAGGTTCCAGTCATCAGTACTTGACTGTCTTGTGAGGCCAGTTAAATGAAGCGGTGGATGGGTTTTGGGCCTTGAGGTGGATGCGTGTAATGTAGCTGATGCTCTTCGGAGCAGCAGAAGCACCTGATGATCATGTCTGTAAAGCATGAGCACAGCTGGAAGGATGGTGGAGCAGCAGATCCACCAGCTGATGTTGTGATGTTACATCTCAGTCAAACTCAAAGTTCAGTTTTCACTTTTCCTTCCTCTTTGCTTGTTTGGAAGCAGCTTCATTTGTAATCTGTTGGCTTCTTTTATTCCACTTTAAGATTCTGCAATTTTCTTTGCGCAGCTGTTGTGGAAATATTGTAAATCCAAGTCCTTTGTGGTTTCTGGAGAGTGGATTCATTCTTCCAGCCTCAGCCTTGTCCATCACTCCCTCCAAACAATATTTGTCCTATTTTCCCCGGCAAAGGCAGAGATTTTTCTTTGCAAAACTGACCGTCACAGATTGCATTACCCTTTTCAGTTCAACAGAACGTACAATCAGCCACAAAAGCATTTTTGAAAACACTTACAGAAGTGGCTACAAGTGCTGTTTCCTGATAATGGTCTCCTGTGGTCTATGTGAACACCAGCCTGTCTGTGTGGCTCTTTTATTCAGGTTCCCAGCATCGCCAGTATCTGACGAAGATCTCGTGGTTTCCTTATTACACCGAAGTTTAACAATAAATAAACATTAACTGTGAAATGGAAAGTGCTGACGAGCTCTCTGGCAGAAATCACAGAGCATCTTAATGTCCCTGCTCAGATATGAGGTTCATTCGATCGGAAACGGCAGCTGGAATCAAACCAGACAAAGGTTTCTTGTTTAATGTGATGCTGGAAGCTGTTCTGCATATTTCACGAGAATGAATGGCATCATATCGCTTTTTCTGAAGGCAGAAAATTGAGCTCTGGTGTCTGTGACTCTGCTGACTGTGCGTGCACCTCAGCAGGAATCACAAAGAGGAGGGAGACTCCGCCGATGTCTGACACTCTCCTAAACACCAACACATGACTGTCATTGTTTCCATTTGTTCATCCTTACCTGGAGTGTGTACGTAATGAACCATGACCTGCCAGTCTAGATGTAACCGACTGTAAACCTTTTATTTTTGACTCTGACGATCTTTCAGATGATTTTGATTCAAAGAGACGGCTGAGATGTGCTGAAGCTCATGCAGCAGCTCCGCTTAAACCGTTGTGATGAAGTTACGCTCGCAGCAGAAACTTAATTTTGACAATTCTCCGATTTCAAGAAGAAAACAACCCAAAGTATGCAAGTCAGTCTTTCAAAACGAAGATTTAAAGTGCTTATTGTAGGAAGAACTGGAGCAAGCGATTGATATTTTAATGGAAGAAAGGACAAAAATATCTACAAAACAATGTTCAGGATTGTTGCACAGATGCTGAAAATACTCAATCGTATTATTAACCCTTGTGTGATGTTAGGGTCTTTTGGACCCATTTTCAATCTTTACTAAAATAAAAATCATACAATTAATACTTTTTTCAACTTGAAACTCATTGTCCTTGGCTTATTTTATGTGAGGGGCATGGAGGATAACTTTTTTGGGGAGAGCTCCCACTCTACAACCCCCCTTCACATTTACATCACTCTCAGGGTGTTTGGGTCCAAAGGACCCCAATGTAAAACAATAGGGCAGTAGTCTACTCTACAGTTTTAGAGTGAACATTGGAATGGGACCATATAGATTGTTGCATACCTTTACTTGCCTGTCTTCTACCAGAGACTAGAATACCTGAACAGGGGGTGGAGTGGGGGATATATTTTTCCCAATCAAACTTGACCCAAGGGGGCGGGGCTTCGCTACCACGCCATTATTCAACAAGAATCCTACATCCCAGCCCCTGTGTGTGCTAGAGACATGATGCATGCACCAGGGGGTCAACAGGGACAGCCCTGAGTGCACCTTACTGTCCCACAGCCACCCTTGATCAAAGGGGGCGGGGTTTTGCTACCACGCCACCCGCAACACAAATCCCACGATCAAGCCCCTGTGTGAAATCAATTCCATGCAATTAATATCAATAGTACTGAAGGCCTGCTTTTCTTTATTTATAAGCAAGTTGACTGCAGTATTGATCATAACTGTTTTACTGTATGTGATGTATTTACAGATAATATAGAAGAGGTCAAGGTACATGGTACCTGATATGGTCTAATAGTATCAATGGTGGCATGGAGGTCAGACTCCACCCCCTTGGACCAATGTAGATTGGGGACTGGTCAGAAACCACCCACAAGCAACACCCTGGTGAAGACCGTGTGTCTTTGGCCCTCACAAGGGCTAAGTTGTGGGATTCGTCACATGCATGATGGCAAAACTCCGCCCCCCAAGGTGACAGTCGGTACAGGGAAGGTCAGTGACATCACAGCAATGCACCAGTAACCCTCCAGTGAAGACAGCGTGTCTCTAGCCCACACAGAGGCTGAGAAGTGGGAGTTGTGGCATGCATGATGGTGAAACTCCGCCCCCAAAGGTTGAGGTCATCATAGGGAGGGTCAGTGATGTAAAGGCTACCCACCAGTAACCCACTAGTGAAAATAACATGTCTCTAGCACACACAGAGGTTGAGAAGTGGGATTTGTGGTGTGCGTGATGGCGAAACTCCGCCCTCAAAGGTCGAGGTCATCATAGGGAGGGTCAGTGATGTCACAGCTACCCACCAGTAACCCTCCAGTGAATACAGTGTGTCCCTAGCCCATACAGAGGCTGAGAAGTGGGGCTAGTGGCGTGGAAATAAGTGTTGCGAATAGGCTCCGCCCCCTCAGGTTGGAGAAACCTAGTGGTAGGTCAGTGACCTAAAGAGCATCCTCAAGTTTCCTCCGGTGAAAACAGAATGTCTCTAGCCTGCACAGGGGCTGAGTTATGGTATGAAACCCCAAGGGGTCCAAAGGACCCCTTAACACCCCGAGAATGCAGAAAATCCTAATACCACACAAGGGTTAACAAAGGGATGAGGATCATCAGCTGCTGTAGCTGGTTTGTCTCACTGGTTATGTTGGACTTCCTCCAGGTACTGCCAGAAGTCGTGTTTAAATGTACAGACGAGTCTTCTCTCCACTGTTTAATGTTTATGCTGTAAATACTGCATAGAAAACAGAAAAAGCAGGAAACAGAACAAGCCGTTGTTAAGCAGAGTTGAATCACACAGCTACGAACTCATTACTGTAATAAAGTTTTAAATAGACTCATATGTTGGATTGCATGTTTCCGCATTTGTGGCTATTCAACAGCAGTGTATATTTATGGGCACAATAATGTATTTAAGCACAGATAGTCATGCTTCCCATGGCTGTGCCATCTGACCATCATCTTCCTCTCAGTCAGGGTTGAGACACCACCACAGTTTCCAGTAAGCATTGCAAGGTCTGTTTCAGAAAGGAGGTGTAACAAACTGATCAGAAATTAAAACTTGAGACAGGGAAGTCTGAGTTTTTGGTTTCAGATCGTGGGTTAAGCAAGTGCAGCACGAATTTGAAAAAAGACATCATCAATGAAGCTTTGTCACCGTGAATCAACGTGCCAACGTCAAGTAAACCCGTTTTTTTCTTCATTAGGATCAGAGCTTTTATTCCAGTCTCTAGTGGTCAGTAAAGGAACTGCAGGCTCTAGTGTTCGGAAGAGCAGTGGTCCCCAACCCCTGGGCCGCAGACCGGTACCGGGCCGTGGATCAATTGGTACCGGGCCGCGCAAGAAAAAAGTAGCTATTTAAATTTTATTTACTATATGTGTCTGAATAAGCTTTTATTTTGAAAAATCTCTTATTTTCAAAAATGATTAAATTCTCTCAGTTACATCTCAGACACTTGAGCACCAAAATTTAACCCAGCTAGCGAAATTGAGTAAGAAACAGACGTCTGGAAAGTTTCCTTGTGAAGGAGAAAATGCACAGTGAAGAAAAAGAAGAACAGCCTACAACTTCCAAGAAAAAGAAAGATTTTAACAGACAATACCAGGAGTCCTACTGAAATATGGATTTATCACAACATGTGATTCACACGGTACCTAGCCCGGTCTGTGTGAGTTATATGATTTACATTATTGCCGTAATGTAACGAGTAACGAGGAAGCGTTGTGGATGTACATGTACATGCATATGTACATACAGTATACATGTATGCCCGTCATAGCAGCCAATCACAAGCCTTGATATTCGTTCATGGGGCCTCCCCTGTCAGCTCTTGTTGCTTCCTGAGACTCGTTCTTGGTGTGATGGGTTTCGCTTCAGCCTCACACACTTCGTTTGAATTTTTTTCAAATTTTTTCAAATTTTTTTTTTCGATGAATATTTTTGAAACCTCCGCGATGAACTGAGACCGCAAAGTATGAGGGATTACTGTAATTGTAACTTATAGCTGATGTTAAAGCTGTTTTCACTGCTTCACAAGGTTGGACAGACTTTTAGGTTAATTAGACTCGGTTTGTCACTTCTTTCTAAAGACATTTAATGTTTGCATATTTGATTTAATGCAGCATGTTGCAGTATTACATTTTAGAAGGAGCAGCATCTGTAAGATTAATGACATGAGTGTGTTTTTAAGACAATTCCCCAGTTTTTCTTCGACCACTTCATCTTCACGGTTTGCAAAACATTTCAGCTCCAAGACATGTAGCGATCTGAGTAATGGATGTGATTCACTTTTCCTCAGCCGGAAGAACGTGCCCTCCACCCACGCTGCTCCTGTCTCTCCACCCACTCCTTGAACCTGCCTGGTGAATGTACCACATTCATTGTTCCTGCGTGGAAGTCAAGCTAGCCAGTGTAGGAAATCACTAACTGGAGTGGAAGTACATGTGGCAGCTCGACTGCAAACATAATAACCTATAACATTTCATCATAAAGACGAGGAATGTGGCGGACGTCTCATATTGATGATACATTAAGTGTAACAGTATCCTTTAATGCTTCGAAGATCTTATGAACATGCCTGCATCTATTTCTCCCCCCAGTAGTTCACACAATGTGACATGTTTTCTTCCAGGAGAAGCCGATCAAGCATGAAAGCTTTTTTTTTATTTTGCTCTTTCATCTAAACCCGGATGGCTTTGGCGTTTCGTTTCAGGAGTCGTGGAGGAGTTCCTCCCCTGCACGCAGCAGTGCCTCGAGGAGCAGCGCCCAGAGGGGCTCCGCCCAGCAGGGCTCCATCCTCCAGAGGGAGGGGGGTCCAAAGAGCCAGAGGCGCCCCGCCCGCTGCCGGCTACAGGTCGGCTCCTCCTGTGGTCCAGGACACGTATGGCGAATATGTAAGTAAGACACGACAGAATCGGCACTGAAACAATACGAACCAGAAAAGGTTGGTACGATATGGAAAATCCACCCATCCATTAGGTTCTTCTCAGCCAGCTCCTCCAAGAGGACACAGACGTGCTCCGGGGCCAGCTGGGGCATCTGATTTATCCAGTGTGTCCAAAACATCTCCCCATGGAGGTGTGCAGTAGGCATCTTAACCAGATAAAACAGCTTGATATGACAAAAATGCTCATTTAAAGAAGAAGAAAAAGAAAAAAAAAAATGCTCATTTAAAAAAATGCAGTGGTTCTTTAATCCACTTTGACTTTGATTATCCAGACAGCATGAACCCAAGATGTTTCACATTCATCTTGTGGATATAAATCTGTTTTTACATCTCAGACCTGCAACAAACAAAAAAAAGCTGGAACAGTGAAGCTCTTCTGCCTTTGTGATCTCCTTAACGGCACCTGCGAGTCATTCAGAGAGTCCGTGTGGTAAAGCGTTTCGGTTGTTATTTCCTGCAAACATGTTTTTAAGTTGTGCATCAAGGATACTGATACGAGCCTAGACTGTTACAGACAGGGGCGCCACTAGGGATTTTGGGCCCCATGCAAAGAATCTTTACAAGGCCCCCCAACACAGCGGCGAAATTTGTTGATGCTATTTTTGATCATCATTAGGGGCCTCTCTGGGCCCCCCTCAATCATGGGCCCCTATAATCCGTATCCTTTACCCCCCCTTTTCGGCGCCCCAGGTTACAGAGGCCGGCTGCTGGTTGACGATGACAGTCCGGGTGGCGTCATTTAATCAGTGGAAAACAGTCAATGAGCCGTTTAATGAACGTCTTTGCAGTAAAATGCTGGACCTTCACAGCAAAAAAACCAGGGTTTACAGCTGTGTATACTATGGGTATTTCAGGCACAAGTATGAGAATTTATTTAAGGTAAACCACCCGAAAACTAATCATTTTCCAGGTCCGTAAACTGCCGTATAGTACCGAGACCTCCTGCTGAGTTTGGAGGTCTCAGACCCAGCAGGGTGCCATGCTGGCAGAATCGTCACACAAAGGTGTGACATTCCAGACTTTCGGGGGGTGGGGTGGGGGGGTAACTTCATGACCCAAGTTTTCCTATATTTTGTGGGGAAAAAAAGTGCTGTGAGCTTGTAGATCTGCTGCTTACTAGTTTGGATCCTGGGCAAATGTCTAGTAAGGTCTATTTTGGGTCACGTGCTCCCACTGCTGTAACTTACACTCGTTTTCCGTTGTCTGGTCTTTATTGCAGTGTTAAACTTCTTTTTCTGGTGAGCATTTTCTGGCTGGTCTAGGCGGTGGCTCCTTTTCAAAGACTTAAAATAAGTCTTGCAAGCAGCTAAAGCGCAAGCAAAAATACTATTAGAATTTAATAAGTTTCAATATCTATTCAAAGCAGTTCTAAAAGAACACTGATGGATGTCTGTTATTTGTTAACTGGTCCCTGTAAAAAAGTCTTAAGCTTATCACTGACAATACCCCCCCCCCCCCCCCCCCTCCCCACAGAGCCTTTTTTTTACCTGTTATCACGTTGCTGTCTGTATCAGAGAAAGCAATGCCGAGCTGCTCCAACATCTGTGTCATAACTGCAAGGTTATGTGGAGAATTGATACTGTTGGGAGAAGAGAGGCACCATGTTAGTTGATTAAAAACAACAAACTCAAACCCCAAAGCCACCTTTTATTTATTTTTTTGTGTGAGAAAAATAGATCTACAAGCTACTCTGCATATCATGGAACAATGGAACACTTCTCGTTACCCTCCCCCACTCTCTCTGCATTCTCCCTTTATCAGTTTGGCTTTTTAACAATTTCTCTCCTAATGACATTTATTTATTTATTTTTTATTTCGCTGTGGTAAATTACAGTGATTACAAACAAAAAACATATATTTACCCTTGTTGTGGATCCAGCTTCATGGCGTTGTTCTCAGAGTTGTGTAAACGTCTTACAGCCTCCTGTATAGATTAATGATACACAAAGTTAGTTGGATTCTAAAAGTATTTAGGCATTATTGCCTTCTGTGGACACTCAATTAAATGTAAAATGAATTGCACACAGTCCTTATACTCATAAGCAAACTTTTACTTACAGCAATGCGTGTGTTCTTTGCTCTTTTAATCCATTTTGCGGGTGGGAATCAACAATGTTGGAGCTGGAGGTCTCCACATGATCAGAGCGCAAGTTCTCCACTTTCTCGTCCAGTAGTTGAAATCTATCATCCAGGTCTTGTTGTCTGCGCTCTATCTTTTCAAGTCTGCTGTCTACTTTTTCCTCGAATTTCGACATTTGTCGCGACAATGAATTCAAAGCATTAAGGACAGCAGATACACCCGAACCGGGACTTTCTGGTGGAGATGAAGAAGACGGAGTTGAGTGTCCTCGTTGCTCTGCTGCAGGTCTGGTCGGAGTAACATCTGCTTCAGGTTGATTTGGATAAAAGGCCAAGGACCGTTTATGCGACATGTTTTACAACAACGCAGCAGTATCTCCTTCTCATAAGAAAAAAAGTTCTACCGGACTGTAGCAAAACAAACAGTAAACTAACCAGGAAGAACAGAGCTTCAAAGACCCGCGACTCTCACGGCTGTGAGACAGAAACCAATGATATTGCTGAATCAATTCTTAGCCACGCCTCTGCAATAACATGCGCTGTGATTGGTCTGTCAGGACTCTAACTATTTTTAATAATACAAATTGGTTTATAAAATAAATCAACAGACCATTTCTCTTTAAGCTTAAGCATCATGGAATTCTGCAATTCATGAATATTACAACATAGTCTATTTAAGTACATAAATGAAAAGTTATTTGTGAAAAATAAAGATTTCACTTCATTAGCCCAGGGATAACTAGGATGTCCCAATTGAATATCTTTTTGGTTATCTGTCATCAGGCATGTTAAGTGTATTTTATTTAAGTCTATTCCACAGTCTTAGCATTTCACATTTGTGTCTTAGTGAAAATAGCAATGGTGATATTCCCAGATTTTGCTATGTAATTTATGTTTACTCCTGGTCCTGTACTATGTCTAATAATTTCAAAATTATTTAACATTATTTGCCATTGGCTGTGGTGACATTACCTGTCTGTGTTTTAAACTGTCCTCCAATACTTTGTCAAAACAACATTTAGTTGAACAATGAACTAAACAGCCTGCTCGAACTAAGCAGTCAGAAAGACTTTGTGTGGTGTCCCTGAACAGCAAATGTAGCTTTCTGGTAAAAATGTGATTGTGTTCCAAAACTGATGGATTTGTAGAAAGAAGACTGAAGTAAATGAAGTTTGTGATCTTTTCATGATGGTCCACACATTCCAGTGATAAAGGCCCTATCTCCATTTGCTATTCACGTGGGCCACTTGGTCATAGACAGGTTGGGGGAGTTTGAATGGTAACTCACAGAAGTGTTGATGGCCGTTTGATGGCTCTCGATGGCTGCATCACACATCGTGTAAACTGTAAATATGAAATGTCTGTGGATATTCTCATTTATCCAGGTAAATTCCATTCTCGCAACAATTGAATCATACTCAACTGGACTTAGATTTGTCTCTAGAAGATGTTTCGCCTCTTATCCAAGCGGCTTCATCAGTTCTCAACGCATCATATTTTTGAAAATTAAAAAAGAACTAATTAAGCCCTACTTTACATTTACAAAATAAAAAATGCTTGCTTTGGTTAGACAATGTAAATTTGTGTTTTACTGTGGCAAAAAACATTTCACCTGAGAGAGAGAGAGAGAAGAGAGGGAGTGTGTGTGTGTGTGTGTGTG
This sequence comes from Hirundichthys speculiger, assembly GCA_018398805.1. NCBI lineage: Eukaryota > Metazoa > Chordata > Actinopteri > Beloniformes > Exocoetidae > Hirundichthys > Hirundichthys speculiger. Next base: position 750,629 of record JAGFBZ010000636.1, on the reverse strand, counting down.
TGGGGTGGGGGTGAGGCTCCCCTCCCCTCCCCTCCCCTCCCCTCTTCAAACAATAGGGCCTGTCCCCTGCTGTTCCTCTACCCTTGGCAAAAAAGGGGGGTCGAGTAAATTCCCGATTACAGCTCATAAATGGTCGTATTTCACAGTAAACTCCTTTCACCTGTGAATTCCCAATAACATACACATACACCCAGCAAACACAAACATTACCGGTTAAATGCTATGTCAGCATATTCCCATTAACTCATCTTTCCGTGCTGTGGTTCTTCCCAGCAGCCTCGACAACTTCCAGTTCAAATAACGAAGTGTACGACCGTTTCTTGGACATCTTTACAACAACGATGTAAGAACAATGTTTGGAGATTTGGGGGTTTAAATAGACGCCCCCTGGTCATGTGTTGCATTGCTCCCGTGGGTGTTTATTAGGAGAAATACGGTAAAACACTTCAGTGTCAACGGGTTCCAGCTGCAGATTCAAAGAAAACTCCTTTCAGTTGCTTGTATCTGGGTCCCTCATTGCCCCCCCCCCCCCCCCCCACAGGACCCACTCACTCAAATGCATTTTTATTGTTTTTATTCATTTATTTTGGCTTCATTTTTGTTAAATAATCAAATGAGCAGGTGATTTTTAAAGGAGGGATATTATGTGTCAACACACATATGTATTGCATCCATCCATCCATCCATCCTGTTTTTCTTTCCAACTTAAATGTTAATTAAAAAGAAGGTAGATGTGTCTTGCAGTTTACCTGCACAATCATGTGCACACCTGTCTGTAACACCAGGAGCTGCCAGGAAAGGACCATATCAGTCTCAGAGTCAGAGCAGGCAGGTTCCTCAGAGACGCTGGCGTCAGCGTTGAATATTTAGCAGCTGGAAGGAGAGAAGACCTAGCCTGAGTTGGAAAGTTGCCCCAGCAGCCCGTAGCTAACCACATGTGGCAGGTTTATTCAGAGGTTGCAATTCAAATGCGTGGAGGTCATGGAGAATGACTTCTGGTCCAGCTGTTTCCCATCATTGTACTTGTAAACTGCATCCCTTGACACCTGCACCTGTGTGTTTGGTGTGTGTGTCTGGTGTGTGGGGGGCAGAAATAGGAGAAAGACTCCCAGCATCTCCCACATGATAAATCTCACACATCACTGCAAATTATCTGCAGAATGAGTTGCTTTGTTTGACGCTGCAAGACAAGTGTTCTCCGTCAGGCGCTGACAAACAGGCGCTTTTATTTATCTGTGAAATGACAGATTTTTTCTTTTTCACATTCATTGCTTTCATTTCTTCCTGCTTAGCTTCCGCCTTTAAATGTGCTCCCGTCGCTCCAGCTGTGCTGCAGGGCACGGCCACAGGCCAAAACGCGCTCAGCTGGTGGAGTTGTCTTCTTCTTCCTCTGTTTTCCCGCTCAGGCAAAAAGTATGAAATGCAGTGTCTTTGTCTCGATGTTTTTTAATGCCACTTCTTGTTCAAGCTTCTGTTTGCATCAGCATCAAATCACTGGGAATCCAAATGTTGCCAAACAGACAGAAATGTTATTATCCCGTGATCCATGAGTCCCGTCAGCCCTGAACGGTCTCTGCCACTGCAGCCAAATCTCATTTCTATCGCTCATTAGGAGCTCTCTGTCCCACCTGCTGTCATCCCATCAGAGGAGAATTCAAGTGGTGTCTCTGTGTCCAGTACCATCCTGGAACTGGACCTCTCTGGTCTCTCTGGAACTCTCTGGTCTCAACCGTCTGGTTTCAGAGTATCAAAGGACCAGCGACGCTGCCGCTCCACTGATTAACATGAAGCTGCAGTGTTACAGAAGATGGTTTTAGGACACAAAGTCATCATTTTATGTCAAGACATCCCAGTTTCAACATTTTGCAGTTATACAAAATTCACAGTAAAGTTGTAACTTTATGTCACAAAATTTTGAGATTTGGCAACAAAAATTCTTGACGTTAGGGCAGAAAATTGGAATTGATTATTAAAGACATAAAGTCAGAATTATGATTGTTAAAATGTCACAAGCTGTGATTCTACAAAAAAGTCCAAAATTTGTAGTATTAAATTAGTCTTTGCAGAACTCCTGACTATGAGTTTGAGTTTATGAGTTGGTCCAGAAACATGTAGGTTTCTTCCACTGCTGAGTGTGAGTGGCTGGTCGGTGTTCTTGGTTCAGCCCCAGGCCCTCCTGACCTCCTGACCTCCTGACCTCCTGACCTCCTGACCTCCTGACCTCCTGACCTCCTGACCTCCTGACGCTGCACAGGATCAGCATGTCAGGACGAAGGCGGCTGTGATGGAGGCATTTTGCGGTGCAGGTGCGTTTCTGCAGGGCTAATTTATTAATGACATGAGTTTATCACGTCAGTCTTGGCAAACGCAGTTATGCTTGATTTAAAACTCACACAAGATCAAAACCAAAGTTGGTGAAATAACAGACGCAAAGACGTTTGTCGAGCGGGGAAGTGATACTTCAACTTGATGCATGGAGGGCCAACTGTCTGGTCTCCTCAGACTGATGGTGTGAGTGTCATTTCTACCCCTGCAGCAGAAAAACTCCAGCAAATTCCAGCCTGTTCAGCTTTCTGAAATCTGCTGGCAGGAAGAGGCGATTAAATGACACGTAGCCGCTTGGAGAAAATGTAGAGCCAGATTGATGGCCATGGGCTGCAGCCGCTGGATTGTTTGTCCTGTGCAGAGTAATACGCAGGGGTTTGTGCCGCCTTTAGCATGACGTGCATTGTTACTCTGAAGATCCTGGATTATGTCATTTAGTTCTCTGTTCATACTGATCAAACACCACAACAGTGCTGCTTGACTTTGACTCCGACTGGAAGACTCTGATCTTTAGCCGTCAGTCGGGGCGTCAGCAGACCGGTCGCGGGTCAGGCAGAGTGTGAGCTGAGTCACAGCGGACCTCCTCTAGACTTGGTCTCAGCTCCGGCAGCGCTCCTTTTGGGACGTCGCTGGTTAGTGGTCCAGTTATGGACTGAAGCAAAAGTCGCTCAACCGGAGAACCAAACCGGTGCCAGAGGTGGAAACTGATGAGCTAGAGAGCTGGATTATACCTCCAGATTTCCTGACACCACAACGTTGGACAGCCTGCCAGAAAAAAACCCTGGCAGGTTGAAAACCTGATAATCCTCAGGGCTCGTGCTCTGAGTTAGTTGGAGAAATAAAGTTAAAGTTGGTTGACCTCCCCTTCCACTGCTCCCCGCTCACTCTGCTGCTATTGGTTACCCTCCTGACCTGGATGTGGTCCGTCCCTTGTGGGGATGGATGCATGGACTGGATTGATCTGCACTCGGAGTCTGGAGGACCAATCTGCAGATGAATAAACGCTCGCGTGAGCAGAAAATCGTTTTGAAACAAATATCTCTGGAAGCTGCTGGTGTGACTGCCGAATCAATCATGCAGCTCTTAAAATGACAGCTAGACAGCCTGAAAAGTGGATCTATGACAGCATAAGAGCATTTAGAACCGTTGAAAGTCAGTGAAAGCAGAACATGAGACCTTCGAGTCGTCTGGGAAGAACAGAGCTTTCCTTCGACTTTTCATTTGCTCGATTTGCTCGCTGTGTTTGAATATCTTTCAGGTCTAATGTGAGGACAGCGAGCTGCTGAAGTCATTAGGACTTAGGGCGGGCTTCGGGGAGCAAACCCAGCGCCTGAAAAGCTCTGGGTGTCAGTGGCATCCTATCTGTTTCGGTGTCATTGTGCAGCACAGAGGAGCAGCTGTGATGCTGCTGCTGCTGCAGAGTCTCTGCTAGTCCTCAGTGGCCTCAGAGGCCAGTCCTTATCTTTTAACAACACGCCTCTCAGCCACACTCTGGCATACAAATGAAAGACTCACTTAGGGGCTGCTCTCCTCCTCACATCACTGTCTCATCCCCCCCCACCCCTCCCCCAGCCTCTCACTGTCACACTAATCCTGTTTAGTGCTTGGAACGTGCAGCCGTTGCGGGGCTGTCGTGCTCCGAGATGTTTCAAAACAGTTTGTTGCCGTTACAGACGCCAGAAAGGAGAATCCGTTTGAACGTGCCAGTGTGATTTATAAACCAGGCGTGTTCCTGCTCTCGGCTCGCTTGTAGCTCAATTATGGAGTCGCCGCTCAGATAAATGGCAATAACATGCTGTTGTTAAAGTTTAATGTGGCTCTTAATGCCGGTTGTCCAGCGTGAGAGGATTGAGTCAGGAGAAAAAACGCCTTTAACAGTAGCGCCACGGGAAGAGCAGGAATAAGAAGACAGCAAACTGTTGATGACGTGGAAACACAAGGCTGTTGATCTTGTTTTAAATTTTTTATTCACTCGCCGAGTCCATGGATTTATTACAGATATGTCTTTTATGTCTTATTTAGCCAGGAAACATTAAATGTAGTAATTTACTATCTAAACAAGCATCAGTATTCACATTTTGAGCTTTTACTTCTCTGTTTCACTGGAAATATAAGAGGAACCATAAGCAACAATATGAACAATTAAGTCTATTTTCTTCTTCTGTGGTCTTCATTTCTTCAGGAGCCTGGAATCTAGAATTATTTGCTCATTTCTGTCTATTGTATTAACAGTTTGATCTCCTTATGACCAGAAGACTTCCTGTCAAGTAGAAATATCTTGCTGCATGGACAGACAATTTCCCAAGCACTGAGTCATTTTCACCTACATGTCAGTGTTTATTTATTTTCTTTGATCTTATTTTTAGCAGCTGTTGTGTGGTCGGGGTCTCCTCCTGGTTGGTCATGACCACAACACCTGTCCAGGAGGCATCTGGCCCAGATGAACCTCCTCAGCGGTGCTTGGTTGCAATAATCATTTTGTCATTTCAAGTTGGATTTTAATTGGTCCGTAAGCAGACCAGTGTGACGGCCATCGTCAAACTGCTCACATTATAGGATGTAGGACAGCTGATTTTGACCAAAGATGTTTCACCATGTTGATCTCCCGCCTGTGACGGCCCAGAATCGAGTAGAGGAGCCCTCAAGGGACAATTAAGGACTGCTGTATCATATCTTATTATCTTATATTTGTTTGCTCCTCCAGATTTGAAAGGTGAGAGCCACACACACGCCCCACTGGGTCACGAGGATTTGATGACCCAGTTGTGTTGTATCTGAGAGAATTTAAAACGTTTCCCGTCTTTGTTTAGCTGCAGCCTCTTGGTTTATTTTGGAGGCAAACGTGACACACAGACCGAGCTGGTAAACGCAGATGCAGCGTGAAGGCAGAGGGGTGACTGGCTGCCGTCTTCACATCAACGTGTGCTTGAAAAAGACTGAACCTAAATATGCCTGGCTCATGTTGCTCTTCACGTGATGACCTTCCTCCAAACGGCGTTTTCCCCTCTAATGTTGTACTTGTTCTGCACGACAAAGCTGACGCTGCTCCACTCTTAGAGGACTCTTTTACTGAAAACAAGGGGGAAAAGGCAAAACAACAGCCTCTGGACACGAAATCAATACAAACTACTTCACATTAAATAATTGAAAACATGAAAATGTCTCCAAATCCCTGCAGATGTTTGACAGAAGAAATCAAAAGAAAATAGTTTTCTTTCTTTGTTTCTCCAATATTTCATAAACTTCCTCGTGTTGACACTGACCTCAAACAGGACCGACCATGTTTTTAACGCAGGCTGTCCTCCCTGTTGATGAGGAAAACTATTGTTTCTGTTTCACAGAAGGTCCCTCTGCAGCTTCACACGGGAACATGATAACACACGTGTCAAACAGAGACACATTTGATTATTATTCCTCCAAGAACTTGATTTCAGCGGCGGCAGTTTAGACACAAATGAAACCCGGTGAAGGTGCAGGGCAGACGGGTCCTTTGTTGTGGGACCAAAGCTGGTTCTCAGCTCTCACCTGAGACTCTGACCAGACATTTAAAATAGTGGAGCATTAAACAGGTGCCGGAGGTTCATTAAATCAGCCGTTGTTCTCGTTGACTGCCTAGTGGCCACGGAGCTCATTATTTATAATTAGTCCTAACTTTTCAGTGCAGCCATTTCATGAAACTGTCATTAACAACCAAATACTCTTGAAACACAATCAGAGGTTTCGTGTTGTGTTATTTGTATCAAGAGTGTAACTCTGCTTGTGCAGACGTGGATCATGTCTTTGTTTAGTTGATTTTCCATTTCGGGTTCTGGTCTGGCTCGGACTCAAAGCCTCCCACTTTGGTGCTAATTGTCTGAATGACACAATTATTGTTTGCTGCTTTTTGAAAGTAGCTTCGCATTAACATAACGACGTGACAGTTCTAGGTTCAAGAGGTGCAGAAAGGCGACAAGGTCTCAAATAAAACGGCTTAAAGGCCGGACAAGAGACGTTTCGATGCTGACTTTGAGATGATTGGAGGTGAACATCACAGAACCTAAATACGTCTGGCTCATGTTGCTAAGAGCTGTCAAGCAGCGACTAATCTGCAACACCTCCAGATCTGTGACCTTGGTTCTCAATGAGGCGGTTCATCTGGTGAGGTGTACCTGGGTAGACTCAGACATGCCAAAATGACTGCATTGGAGGAGATGGTTGATGAGAGGGAGGTCTGGGTTTCCTTCCCTCCATCTGATGGATGGATGGGTGGGTGGATGGTGGATGGATGGAGGAAGGATGGATGGATGTAGGATGGGTGGTTAATGGATGGAGGATCAAAGGATGATGATGTATTAATGGATGGATGATGGAGGATGTTGGATGATGATGGATGCATGGATAGAAGGATGGATGTAGGATGGGTGGGTGGATGGATGGGCTGGATGAATGAATGAATGGATGGGTGGGTGGGTGGGTGGATGGATGGATGTAGGATGGATGGATGTAGGATGGGTGGATAATGATGGATGAATAGAAGGATGGATGGAGGATGGGTGGATGATGATGGATAGATGGAGGATGAGTGGATGATGATGGATGATGGATGGATGGATGGATGGGTGGATGATGATGGATGGAGTGTCGATGGATGGATGGAGGATCAGTGGATGATAATGGATTGATGTATGGATAGAAGAATGGATGGAGGATGGGTGGATGATGATGGATGGATGGAGGATGGATGGATGGATGAATGGATGATGGATGGATGGAGGATGATGGAAGATGATGGATGGATGGAGGATGGGTGGATGATGATGAATGGATGGAGGATGAGTGGAAGATGATGGATGGATGGAGGATGGATGGATGATGGATGGGGATGGGCTGGCTGCTGATGGCTGGATGGATGATGGATGGATGGATGGATGGGATGATGGATGGAGGATGCTGGGCTGCTGGATGCTGGAGGCTGGTGGCTGATGATGGATGGATAGGATGAATGGAGATGATGCTGGCTGATGGATGGATGGATGGATGCTGATGGCTGGCTGATGATGGATGGATGGCTGCTGGATGGCTGGCTGGCTGATGGCTGGATGGCTGGATGCTGGCTGATTGCTGGATGGATGATGGCTGGATGGCTGGATGGATGGATGATGGATGGCTGATGGATGGATGCTGATGGATGGAGGATGTGGCTGATGGCTGATGGATTGATGGATTTGGCTGGATGGATGGATGATGTATGGATGGAGGATGGGTGGATGATGGCTGGAGGATGCTGCTGGCTGGCTGCTGGATGATGGATGGATGGATGGAGGATGAGTGGAAGATGATGGATGGATGGAGGATAGGTGGATGATGGATGGATGGATGGAGGATCGGTGGATGGATGGATAGACTTATCTGAAGCATTCTGCTTGGCAGTTGTGGCTGCCTTTACAGTAACAGTTGCAGAGTTTTAGTTTTGTTCTCCCTCCATGAGTCCCGTCGTTCAGTATTTGGAGCCACATTTGTGAATTCCAGCCTGAGACAGGAACTGGAGAACAGATTGAAGTCAGAAGCTCCTCAGAGTAATGAGACAAAAACAGATGTTCCTGACAAGAACTGAGACATTTTCATTTTGAACAGGATGACATTTCTGACAGCACAACAAAATTTCAATATCTCTAAGTTAAACCCGACTCACTTCCATCCTCCTTGGAAATCATGTATATTTCTGTTTTTGTTTCCTTTTGCTCTGGAAAGCTGCAGAATTAATGATTAATTCAGAGTTTCACAAACTGCTCAGTCGTTGTGTATAAGGAGGGTTGGAGCAGCTGGGGAGCAAAGACTCATCCATCTGGGTATCTGAAGCAGCCTCAGCCTTTATAGGTGTAGAAAACTGACTTTAGTAGCTGTATGAAACTGCATCAGTCACATTTATGTTAATGTTTTTCATTACAGACACAGGCCATATTTGCCATTTTTGATATTTTCACATCTTCCAGTAACAGCATGTCATATTTCCGTGACAGCTCATATTAGCGTGTCAAGAGCGCTGCAGTTGTTAGAAGATGCTGCTGGTGGCTGGAAGCAGCTAAAAATATCACCTTGCTTAGTGTTTAAGTTCGTTAACAGTCCAGCTTCTTCCTCCTGAGGGTTTTCATGCATTTGCATTAATTATCATAGTTGTTATCAGCTCATCAGGGATGTCATGTTTCACTTCACCTGCTTCGTCTGCTGTGTGTAACTGGAAGAAGCAGCATGAATCAAGGATGTTTTTTTTTTTTTGTGTGTGTCAGTCCAGAGGATCTCTGGGTGTGATTGCAGGTCCACCTGGGTCAGTGTGATAACAGCAGCCTCAGTCCAGCGCCCACCGTCAGTGTTTTCAGGGTTCAGAGCTGTCAGGTTCGTGGAAACCAGCTGCTTTCTGATCACAGAAGCCGTCGTTTCTTTGGGTTGACTACCTCTATCTTGACCACATTGCTCGAGCTGCAGATGGGGCTCGAACCCTCGAGATGCAGGAAGTGAGCCAAGCTGTACTGTGGAGCAGTGGTGACAGTAGCACTTATAGCTGCAACCAGAAGTTTGCATGAAGACTTCTTTCAGCATGTCTCATGGCAGAAACGGTGTTAAACTGTTCAACTTGGCACATATATCTCAGATCATTACATCAATACTAGGAACAAAACAAAAAACAGTTTTGACTCTTTAAATGAACATATTTATTTTTTCTAATGAAAAGTTTTGTCAAGCCTCTCAAACATTTTCGTAAAGCCATCAAACAAACCTATTTGATATCTGACATCAACGTAAATAATGTGCATTACTGACTGATATAAAAAAGTGAAAAAGTGCATTCCAGAAGTTTACGAAACAGAAATACACATAGAAAATTAATGAACTGGCACAAGTTAGATTCAGACATTTCTATGTAAAAAAACTGAAAAAATGCATTCCTCAATGACAAAAACTAATGCACAGTGCATGATGTATTGACACAATTTAGACTTGTCTGCATAAATAAACTGAAAAAGTGCAATCCTTGGTAACAAAAAATTAGGTTTTAAGGATTTTGGCTTGTGGTTCCATTCAAATGAATGCCTTTAATTAAAATAAGGTTCAGTAGTTTGTTTTTGTTTCTTTTTTTTGTTTGTTTTTATTTTTTTGTCATGGAACCTTTGGGATGGGGGGGAGCTTGCTGCTGGCTCGCTCACATTAGCATCTTTAGCAGCCTGGTGTCCTCGTACGATTTCAAAACTCCATGGAAGCCATGGTTTTGTTTCAGGTGGCTAATAAATAGACATGTCCCCCCCCCCCCCCCCCCCAAAAAAAAAAAAAAAAGAATATTTATATATATATATATATATATATATATATATATATATATATATATATATATATATATATATATATATATATATATACAAGTATATATGCACTCGCCTCCGCTCACTCACAGTGACCAGCCGATTCACACTTTGGCCGGTTGGCTGCAGGTCATAGACGCAGAAAAAGAAACAAAAAAAACAAGCAGGCATGGCCAGTGGTAGCGGAGAAATTGGGAAAAACCTTTTTTAATCACCAGTGTGGGAGCATTTTGTTTTTGCTGTTGAATACACCGGCGAGGGAGTGAAAACAGTTAACAGTTACCAGAACGCAATCTTCCACCTCCCTAAACCCAGATCTTACCTGCGTAAGATCCAGTTGTTACCAGTTGTGTGTCTTGGTGCAGCTGATGTGCTTTTTAAAATACAGCAGAACGAATTGTTGGATGCGCATTTAAAGATCACTAACAATTAATGTTCCTGTCCCTCCTCGACCACCAACAGTTTCAGACATATTGGAAATAAATTCCCGCATTTACAGCTGGACACCAGACACAGAGATCTCCTTGGTTTCCTCCACAGCAAACGTCTGAATGAGATCATGCCACAGCTGTACAGACTGACGTGTCTGGCCGTGACTATTCCCACATCCACCACAACTGCTGACCAGACATCCTCTGACCTCAAGAGAATAAAAACGTAAAAGTAATAGTAGTAATACGGTGATGCGTAATCGAGAGGTAGAGCCGTTTGTGCACGTCCACATGTGACCAGGTGGACGCACATTTATTCCATTTGGACGCGTTCTTTTACGCGCCGACATAAGAGTTGCGCTTTCCGCAAACTAGGTATCTAGCGATCGCGGGTAGCGGGTGGTCTGAAACTGTACTGAATCCGTGACACAAAAACTGCGTTTTTTGTTGCTCACATGCTTTTGTTTTGAAAAATCTGTTTCTGGCTGCTGTGGAACCGGAAGGCAGGTAAACAGGCGGAAAAGCTAAAACAGACGCAGAGAACGGTAAAATCTGTGAACTTTACAGTTTAGGTAGTAACTCAGGTAGTAATATTAATAATTCTGTCTGAAAACAAAAATTCTGAATTGCAACAAAACTTTCGTGTCATTCCTCCATGTTCTATCAGATCTGCTCCATGTGTTCACTGTCCTGCTGTTCTCTAGCTGGTTACTGCAGTGTGGCTCCATCTAGTGGCAGAGATGTGTAATGACAACAGAAAGTCCAGTCCTCGATTATAAAACAAATTTAGTCTTGTGGCCATTTTTTAACTTCATATTTTGATCCAAATCTAAAATTGAAATATAAAAAAAACAGGCATTTTTTGTGTTAGATTAAAAAAAAAAACATGTTCCGCAAAAACGTAATAAAATGTAACTTTTTAATCTTTTTTAATTTTTGATTAACAATTGAAAATGGAAAGAATGAATGATACACGGATTGGTAAAGTTACTGAACTTTAACATTGACATTTCATTTTAAAAGATTCAACAGAAACAAGGTTATTTGTAACAACTGCCAAGTTGAACTCCCCGTTAAAAGTTTCTGCTGTTACCTCAGAAATTACCTGTTTTATTGTTCTGATTGTGCTGAGCCACAATCATTTTGTTGGATTTTGGTCGTAGACTTTTTTTTTTTTTAATAAAAACAGCATGACATTAGAGAAGGAATATTGAAAAAAAATTGAAAAAATTACATTAAATGAAAAAAAAAAATTAATTTGTAAGTCATTGAGGGAAATAATTATTTAATCCCTGACCAACCTTGACCAGTGTTGGTTCCCACAGACCACTGGCATACTCCTAATCTCACTGAAGTAATTACCTGCATGAGAGACACCTGTTCCAAATAGTCACCTGTATAAAAAGCCATCTGCCCACAGACTCAGTAATACTCCACCATAGTGCTGGGCGATATGACGATACATATAGTGGGGGCCATAGAAAAGTGTGTATCGTGCCATTTCTCTTCTATCGTTTCTATCGTTTCTATCATTTCTAACCTAATTTTATCAATTATTACAGCAAATATGTAATTAAATAACCTGCAACGATAAATTTGATAGAATCATATCTACTTCTACAAAGTAGCCTTTTATGTTTGCACTTTTATTCATGGTTAATGCCTTAAACAGAGTTCTCTTCAACCCTGATGTTTACTTTACACTTTATATTGGTTTGCAAACTTTGCACTACAATGTTACAGATTTCAGAAAGTTGAAAAATAATTTGTGTTTATTTTTTTATAGCTGAACTTCAGTGCAAAAATGTGTTTTTCCTCTCAGAAACTGTTGTGCATTTTTAAAAAAATGTGAAAGCTACTGTACCCCTATACCTACCTGTTTTGCTGCACTAAAATGTATTTTTGTGACAGTTCAGCTAAATGTCCTTTCAAAAATAAAGTTGAAAAGTAAGCAATGAAATTTTTGTCAAACTTTTCAGAGAATAACTGATACTTATTTCCCTCAATGACTTGCAAATTAATTTTTATTTTTCAATTATGTAATTTTCTCAAAATGTTTTTTCAATATTCTTTCTATAACTGTTAAAATAAAGCTGCCATAGAAGTCTGAGACTGTTCATTTATTTCTTAGTATGACAACTGCCAAAATCAGCAGGGGATCAAATACTTATTTCCTCCACTGTGTATATATGTATGTTTGTATGTATGTCATATAGTCAATGACATCTGTTGGAGAGATGGATGGATGGATTTTTGTCTGCCACAGTGCTGCCACTGTGACTTAAATCAAAAGTAACATATTTCAACAGCAAATGTCCCTAAAGGTAACAACATATGTATTATCATATCTATTAATGAAGTCATTAAATACTTCAGCTAGGCATTTTCTTTTCAAAAGTCTCACACTAATTCTCTGAATTTCCCATTTGTCACCTGTAAAAGTTAGAATTTTCACTCTTTTTGGTGCAAAATAAAAACTCCAATTTCCTTCCTGCCTGTCAAAAAAAAAAAAAAAAGATGTTAATTAGATCTTTTTTTACAGTACGTAATTGGTTCCTTAAAGCTGCTGCTCCTATTGTTGTTAAAGTGGGTGAAAGGGTTTAAAACTAGAGAACTAGAGAAAGTTCAGTTACTGACTGTTTTTAATAAAACCTTCATTAGTTTGCTGAATTGTTGCGTTTGCAGAAACTTTTTCTTTTTTCTTTGTGGCATCCATAAACATGCCACCCACTAGGATGATTCAGGACAGATTTAAGGCAGATTTTTATTTTTCCACAGTGTAAGAAAACTGACATGTGAGCAACTGTTGCACCAAGTCTCATATTTTACCCAGAAACAAGGAGGCCTCGCCACAGTTGCTGAGAGTCTGCAGGATTAAAGATAAAAGAGTAAATTCAAATACTGTCATTTGGCAAGTGCAAGCCTCTCATCAGGAATTAAGGTCTTAATAGCAACATAGATGTGATGAGCATTTTCTTCTGCTGCCGAGTCTTACAGGCGTTCGTTTCCCGCATGTAAATGAGAGGCAGATGGAATTAGAGAAGGGTGCGTGTGTGGGGGATGAGAAACATGTCGCTCGGGGTCGACGCCTTTTCTGGAACATAAGTCCCATTTATCCCAAATTAGGACGGCTGTGACACTGGTTGGCTTTGATGTTCCTGTTGGTGGGGGGTTAGATGGAGAGCACAAAAAGATGTTCGGGGCTCGTACTTGGAGATGTTTTTCAGCTGTAGATACCAGGAAAGCTACGGTCTCTACATCCTACTGTCATGAACGTGACTTTGTGACGAGAGCTACTGCGTCTCCATCAGTGCCACATGTAAGGAGAGACCCTCTTTAAAAACTACGGCCTGAATTCTTCTCTGGTTTCTACATGCTTCCTCCAGGTCAGATCATACATGACAGCACTGTTCTGACCACAGCTGTGCAGAAGACAGATTTAATGAATGACTTAAAGTTCGAAGTCTGTTAACGGTTCCCTGCTCTGGCTCCAGGACTCCAGGAGTCTCAGCTCCTCAACTCTGGAACGAACTCCCTCTCTCCTTACCTTCACGGGACTCTGCCGACGCTTTTAAAAAGCATATAAAGACATTTAAATTCTTTCAAGCGTTTTAGTCAGACAAAGAGCTGCTGCGACTGGTTGTTACATCGATTGTCTGTTGTCTTAAGTGTTCTGCATTTTATGTCTTTTATTGTATTTTGTTAAGCCTATTTTTACTGTGAATCATCTTGTGACAAGTGTTTATTTAGACAACGGCCTGTTTGTCGTCTTAAGCATTTTACACTATGTATTTTGTTATGCCTGTTTTATTGTAAAGCACTTTGTGACTGCTGTCTGAGAAAAGTGCTACATAAATAAACGTCACTTAATTGGAGACCATGAGGGAGACTGGTCAAGGGGGTCTGGTCTGGGGCTGGTCTGGTATCGCCTTGGTGTCCTTCTGGAAGATCTATAGGAGGTGACTGGGGAGAGGGAGGTCTGGACATCTCTGCTTAAACAGGCTGAATCTGAATCTGAATAAACAAGAGTTGGTGGATTGACGGATGGATGTCTGTATGGATGGGTGGATGAATGTTGGATGGATGGGTGGATGGATGATGGGTGGATAAATGTTGAATGGATGGGTGGATGGATGGATGGATGGGTGGATGAATGTTGAATGGATGGATGGATGGATGGATGGATGGATGGATGGATGATGGATGGGTGGATGAATGTTGAATGGATGGGTGGATGGATGGATGGTTGGGTGGATGAATGTTGAATGGATGGATGGATGGATGGATGGATGGATGGATGGGTGGATGGGTGGATGAATGTTGAATGGATGGGTGGATGGATGTATGGATGGTGGATGGCTGGATGGCTTGGGTGGCTGAATGTTGGCTGGATGTGGATGGCTGGATGATGGATGTGGTGGATGTTGATGGTGGCTGGTGGATGGATGGATGATGGATGGGTGGATGAATGTTGAATGGATGGGTGGACGGTTGAATGGATGAATGGATGGATGGATGGATGGATGGATGGATGGATGGGTGGGTGGGTGGATGGTGGGTGGAACCTAAACGTATCATGTGACCTCTGCAGGTCTTGAAGTCTTGTCATGTGTAAGTTATAGATGGTGTGATGGAGAGAATGTGGTCATTGTCAAAATGAAACATCATTTAGACTTGGATAATAAATCAAGCACTAATAATGGAAGTTAATCATTTTTTCTCTGCGGCCCGATACTGGTCTGTGGGTGATTTGGTACCGGTTCCGGGGTTGGGGACCCCTGCTTTATAGGAATATAGTGTGTTGTGTTAGAATGAAACTTGTAGACCTGCCTGTTATTATGAATAAACTTGACTCCCTGCGTCTGCAGCAACAGCAGTGACGGACACAGACGGCAGGCTGCCGCTAAGCTAAAGAAGAGGCTGCAGTGATGTAATTACCTGGTGATGAGTCCGGCTGAGTGTCAGATGAGCAGCAGAAACGTTTAATTTGTAGACAACAATAAAGGGCAGGACAAAGTCTTTGTTCATCCGTGTGCTGCATTACTGGAGCCTTCAGAGCCTTCAGAGCTCCGTCCTGGAAGTGCAGAGTGAACGTGTTCATCCATGACTGGAGAAGAGGATCAACCTGAAGCAGCTGCCTGTCAAAGACCTTGACTAATTACAGCTGTGATGGCCTCAGTTCCTGCAGGATAGGGTCTTTTATCAAATGGTCTGTACAGGCTGAACATTTTTGTGTGTTTTTCTTTCTTTTTTTCCATTCTTGTGGTGCGTCACATGTGTGGATCATCAGCTTTATACATGTTGCTGTATAAATGTTTGAAATCCAGAGACAATTTTCTGAAGATGCCAAGATAGTTGTTAGTGGACGGAGTTGTGAAATGAATCGAACAATTGATAAATGAAAAAAAAAAAAATAGAATGAAATTTTTTTTTTTTCCAAATCTTTTTGTTTGATGATTTTGCTCATATTGATAAAAGTCCTCGCTGAAACTCAAACGAAGGTGCCTCTGCTTTGCGACACAACTGCAGCAGAAAAAACAGTCCACTGTGCGATTGTGCCTTTTAGATGCTTTTTCAGACTCAAACTGCAGCAGGCTAACATCAGAAAGTTATTTAGATCACTTGTCAACCACAGACAGCAGCGCTGATTCAACGGATCTCCTCGTCCTCTTCAGCCTGTCTTTCAGACAGTCCACATCTTATCAACATCAGAACATCCCCTCTCCTTCTTTGTGCGTCCTCTAACTGGTCCACCTTTTTCTCTTCTTCCAGGAATATGACGACGGCTATGGAACTGCTTATGATGACCAGGGATATGAATCGTACGACAACAACTACAGTGTCCAAGGACAAAAGTAAGTTCTGCTTTCTAACACGTTCCTCACTGTTGTGTCGTGGTTTTATGCCAACAAAGACTAACTCGGGTTCCCACTACGAGGCTGAGTCTGCTGAATGAAGACCCAGAACATCAACCACAGAGCTCACTTGTTCTGACTCTCTGGTGTATTTCCTGAATAAGCACAGCAGCAGCGGAACAAAGGGAACTTGGTTCTGCTTAGTGAGGAAAATGGAAAAACAAAAGAAAAGAAAATGGTTTTAAAACAGAGGATATTTGTTGTAATGTTTGCAGTAATGAACATCTATGGAGCCATCACTGCTCAAATAGAAAATGATGATACAATGTTAGAGCTCTGAGGTGTTTTCACACCTACAACATGAAGGTAAAGCTCAAAGACCTGAAGGTAACTGGACTGGAGGTTTCACCTTCTGTCCAGGAACTGAAGAAGCCTTCATGACAGTAGATGAAACATCTTCTAGAGCCTAGTAAAAGGAGTTCAAATATCTTGATTCAAACATTTGAGGATTACTGTGATCTGGATGAGTCTAAACGAAGCTCCGACTCAGCCGAGTGAGAGATGATCTGATAATCAGACCCAGCCAGCAGTTCCAGGTGGGAAATGTAGGATTATCGTACCAGAGACTGAAAATGATCATATTTTGAGGGAAATTATCGTACATCTGTCATAACCAAAGTAAGAAGCCTAATGAGGCGCTCTAGTCAAATATAATCACTCTAGTGATAAATACGTCCCACAGGCACTCACAGCTTCATGGCGTCAGTACTGAATGGGTTAACGGGACCACATCAGCCCCAACTTACAGTTGCATTAGACAAATGTGTCCCCCAAAAACAAATTAGAGGTGGGAACTTAGAGCCAAATTATGAGGCCTGAAGGCGATTTTGGAGACAAATTTTTTCCCTTGCCTTTTCTCTTCTGCTTAAACTTTGTTTAAATCTCACTGGCTCAACTTCCTGATATGGCCCTGACTGTGAGCGTCTCGTGGGCGGGCGCAGCTGACAATTCCTTCTCAGGTGCAGACAAACACCCAGATCAACTCTCCAAAAAAGAGGTGCTCTCAATCCAGACCACTCTGACTTCCTCAGTCTGACTTCCTGCCAGCTTCTGCTCCAGAAAGCACTAAGGCACTACATTCAACATGATAGTCTGGTCCAGTAAAATAAATAAGAGTAATTATAGTTCCTCTACTCACCACTAGAAGCTGCAGTTCCTCTACCGACCACTAGAGGCTGCAGTTCCTCTACCGACCACTAGAGGCTGCAGTTCCTCTACCGACCACTAGAGACTGCAGTTCCTCTACCGACCAGTAGAGGCTGCAGTTCCTCTACCGACCTCTAGAAGCTGCAGTTCCTCTACCGACCATTAGAGGCTGCAGTTCCTCTACCGACCACTAGAGGCTGCAGTTCCTCTACTGACCACTAGAGGCTGCAGTTCCTCTACTGACCACTAGAGGCTGCAGTTCTTCTACCGACTACTAGAGACTGCAGTTCCTCTACCGACCACTAGAGGCTGCAGTTCAAATTTCATGAGTTCTGGGCAATAATTAATGGAGGTATTGAGAAACAAAATTTTAGGCTCCATTGACAGCAATGTTATTGAAAATTTGAAAGTGATCTAGAATCCAGGATTTCTTCCGGATCACAGCCAAAATGAAAACATTTCTTCCTTTTCACATTTCTGACAACTCCTGAAAAGGAGCACGCAGCGAACACCTGAATGGCTTACATTTATGTGCCTCAAATAGGTGTTTTTGTGGAGCAGCTGAGGACAGTGAGCTTCAGGGAGTTAGAGCATTTGGCCTTGAGCAGACGTGAGAAATGATGATGCAATGGTGAGATTTTGATGCATAATGTGCTGAGACTGGCTGGATTATGGTGCACAAACTCGCAGGAGGTATTCACCCTCGTTTTCCACGCTATTAGAAACTCAAAAGAACACGTCCTGTAAACGGAGCGTTTTGTGAAGCATGGAACGTTTCCACTGACCTCTAAGCTGTCCTTTAGGATCGGCTCAGAGAAATGGAGCTCCCATTGAACAGTGTACCAGTTCTACTGGATAAAGAAACCAATTAACACCTGAATATTTAAAAACTTGGTTACTTGGAAGTTAATCTTTGAATCTGAGGTCTCAAAATGAACTCCGGTGCAGAGGTTCCTCTAAGGAATTATTTGGAGCTGATTATTTGTGTTAAACTTAGTATCTTTGTTTTAAATATCCCCTAAGAGCCCTTCTGGCTTTAGGGGCATTTTCCTCCTCGTGTTTGGCGTGTCGCTGCAGAGCAGACTGTCTCAGTGGCTCGCTGCTCCGTTTACCTGAGGGTCAAGAACATCCAAATGCAGAATATCGATTTTCTCCAAGCTGCACAAAGTCAAAGGCCTTTGTCTGCTGCCGTACTTCACCAGCACACGTGCACTGAGCATGTTTGTGAGTCCGCATGTACGACTTTAAAACATGACATATTTATGTTTTATGTCTAAAACTGGACTGAACTGGCAGCATCTGGGGAAAAAAGACATCTTCATTCTGCTGCCTGGCTTTGTGAGGTGGATGGCCGATGTTTTCCTTTGTCCAGGTGTCAGCTCGTCTGTCACCGAGGCTTCATCCATCTTTTGTGCCGCCTCTTCTTTTTTGCGTGGCCCAGATGATACATACTCCTCTGCCTCTCTAAACGTACCGTACCGGGGTTTTTATCCGGAGGTGTTGGCGGTCGGGTCTGGAGATGCTCGCTGCGGGCAACGCGGCTCCGCCAAGCACATGAAAGCAGCTCAGTGAATAACAGCGGGAGGGTTTCTGGTGTCGAGTCTGGTGACTGGAGAAAAGAAAACACAAAAAAAGGACAGAGAGAGTCCATCACATAGCAGCTGGAGGCTGTGTGGACTTAAAGAGATTTTCATGTCTGTCGTCTGGTGGGAGACAGAGCAACTAATGGGCCCCGGATGCAGAGGCCTGCGCCTCCAGAGACAGCTGATTCACATACTTCCTCTCCCATTTGTGTCCTGGATTTGGGTGAAAAGCTGCCGTTCCTGCAGGCTGGCGCCGTGTGCACGACACGAGCTTCGAGCAGTTTTCTTTTCCAGCCGTCAATTAATAACGTTTTGTTGTTTGTCCACAAACACGAGAGATGTTTACTCTGCAACCATGTGCATAATTAGTCGTGTGAGACGTGCTAGTGCTGTTGTAAATCATGGAAATAACTACCGCAACTGCTGTTAAATCTGAAATGCAAATAAGTGCTGCGTATCTTCCTCCTTACAGTCACCGCCCTACTTAGCTTTGTGATGGACAAAGGTGCACGAGCTTCCCCTCGGGCCGGGGGGGAGGCGTAGCAGATCCCTGCTGCAGCAGGGCCCTGAAGGAATCGGCTGTGAACCTGACAGGAAGTCTCCTAACAATGTTTCCTGCAGCCTGCAGAGCTCCCAGTCACCAGACTGAGCTCCCGACCGCATGGCAGGATTTCAGCTGCCGCAGGATAACGAGCAGAACAATTTACAGTCCCCCCTGTCATGGCAGTGCCCCGGTGGATTACACTGGGACAAAAAAAAAAAAAAAGGAAAGAGGAAAACAGGCATGCTGCTGCTGGGCACGAAAGAAAAGGAGGAAAGTGTAGAGGTCTCTGCTCTTGAAGTGCCCGTGATTTTCCCCTTAATTAAATGGAAACGCTTGTGTTGTGGATGCCAGAAAAGTCTCCCATGTTTCATTTTACTTAAGTCTTGTGGTGCAACAAAATCATTTATAAAGATTTAGTGGCTCTATGGGCCTTTTATTGAAAGTAGCTTGACAGGAAACTGTGGCAAAAAGAGAAAGAGGGAAGGAAGGGCAGCGAAGAGCCGTTTGGTTGAACCTGGAACAGCTGGATGAGTCGCTGTGTCTGAGACACCTGATCAGCACTACGGATGCACATTTTGGATTTTTTTTATGACCGTTAACCGACGCCCTTTAACGATTGATAACCGTTAACCGATAAGTCCGGAAGGGTTGCGCGCGTTGTCGTGGACGCATGCGGACACTTCCTCGTGTATACTCTTGCGGCAATGTGTCGCAGAGATGCCGCCGTCACTTTTGATTTATACTAGCGCGGTCTCCGCTATGTTATTCCACTCCACAACGCAGGAGCGACAATCACCAACTAGCTAAACTTACTAAACGTATCTCTTGCGTTTTTCCACTTCCTCACCGTCTCGGCCGTATCCAGACCCACATTCATCTCTATCTCCCTCCATGAATTACTAGAATATGTGCTGTCTTTGTAGTGTGGAGAACCAGAATCGTACAGATGTGGGTACTTTTTCTACGCGGATGTAGAATTGACCAATCAGAGGCCTGTTGCACCTGTCGACACGCCCCCATGAGTTCAATAAATTCATAGCTTAAAAACAAAATTGACCGTTACTATTAATCGTTTAGAGTTACTGTTATCAGTTAACGGTTAAACGGTTAACCATCTGCATCCCTAATCAGCACCTGCTCAGAAACTAACAGCTCCAAAAAAAAAAAAAAAAATCTGATAGCAGCCTGTCTCAAAGAAATGGGACATGGCGATGTTTCTGACTGCATAGTCTCTTAAAACACCAGTCCCATCAACATCTGGAACTGAGGAGAGCAGCTGAGGGAGGTTCATTAGAGGATTGTTGTCTCAACTGGTCTGATACAGGACCGGAGCTGCTCAGCAGTCCTGGCTCTTTGCTTCATGATCCTCCAAATGTTTCCAGTCGGTGAAAGGTATTCGCTGCAGACAGGACAGTTCAGCACCTGGACTCTTCTGCTGCAGATACGGTAATACGGCCGTACTGCCGTGACGGATGGTTCAGTGTTGTCTGGCTGAAAGACGTAGTTTGGTCTTTCTGCTGTGGAAGTGGCTGTACACTCTGAAGACATTTCATCAGAGGTGATCAAATGAGCTCTGTCCTCACAAAGCCTCCACAAATTTGAAGTTAGAAGGAAGACAGAGGCCACCAGATGCTTAAATCTTTATTTTGTTACACTAGAACTTCAGCTCCACCTGTCAGAGAAACAGCTCCAGGTCTGGTTCAGGAAGGACTCTAACTAGAACTGAACTGAGCCCACAGACCGTCAGGTGTGACCAGAATAACAAGCAGCTCTGCCTGGGCCTGATGAATGTTTGACATTTTTGTTTAAAAAAAAAAAAAAAAAAAAAAAAAAAGACTTAAATTAATGAATTTATTAATTTGATAATAAAAAAAGAATTTAGTTTCAGCTCCACAATGAAGTGTGGCAGATTTGCAGCCCTAAGGAAAAGTAGAATATGACTCTATGACTATACTATAATAAAGAAACACAAACCCTGCCGAATCTGTGCACGAGCATGAAAGGATCATGCCAACATGCATACATGGATTCACGGCTCAGCCCTGATAATGACAAGATCCGATCATCACCAGCTCTGTTTAACCTGTGCAGAATGTTCTGCTCCATCTTGGTGTCCATGAAGCCTGAAAACAGACGTTGACAGATAGAAGAAGACAACCTGTGTGACTGTTGAACCCGCTGTCGAACACAGACAGCAGAACCTGAGTAATTTAGACATAATTGCATTTGAAAGGCAAATAAGATGCCGTCAACCTTCAGGCCCGAGACTTAGAAGCTGAAAAGCTTCTTTTAGACACCCTGAAGACGTTTCACAACCTTTACATCTTGCAGAGCAGTAGTGACGCCCAGGGGGACCTCACAAAACACTAGGTCGTCATGACAGCCGTGGCAGTCGGTCCACGCGCCCCCCTGGTCACAGCCTCCTCTCACCGACTTCAAACAGGACACAGCTCTGAGCTCTCAGCTTTTCTTGGAGAGGCAGAAGAGGGTTTTATCTCTGGAGCTCTGGAGAGCCTCGCCAATCAGCTTCTAAGGTCAAGAAGGCTAGAGGGGCTGCTCGTGTCAAGAGCCTCTTTAATTTTATTGGCGAAGACGAGGTCGCGTCTCTGAAGGGAAATGCTTGGAGATGTCCCCATGAGGTGATCTGACAGTACGGCCGCCATCAAAGCTTCCTCCAGCCACCACCTTGTACCTGACTGTGGTTCCCTGAAGCGTTGGCTGGGTCTCAGAGGCCTGCAGAGACCAGGATGGCTGGGTGTTAGGGAGGAGTAGGGTCCGGGGTTCTGCACAGGGCCAAGGTGACGTCAACACCATGAATAACTGAGATGAGAGCAGCCAGAGTTGGTGTGAGCAGCTAGTCCAGCTGCTCTGTCAGTCAGTCACCAGTTCGTAAACACAGTGATTTAAAACATGCAGTTCCACAAATTCCTTTTTTTTTCTTACAAAAGTTGCTATTTTGTAAAATTAGCATTTTTACATAGAGCCTCATACTGAGCCTCATACTGCCAGCGTTTTGGAGCATTTTCACTGATTTTTTAAGACCCATAGAATATTGTATTCTATGACTCTGTGAACACTGAAACCACCAACATAAGGTTAACACAAGGGTAGACTCTCTTCTTTCTACCTTCTTCCAAACTTCTTCACCAAAATCACCCATTTCTGACCGAACAATAGAGAAAATGAGCTTTTTGTGAAGAGAAGTGAAACAATGAGTTTAACACAAATATTTGTTGTTTTACTGACACTTCAAACATCTTAACAATGGTTTCCTTCTATAGAACCAAAGGAAAAAAAGGCAGAAGGTTTTGATGGCAAAAATAATGATTCATTTACACATATACAACATTATATAACACATTTTGACATCTTCATGCTAGACAGCGTCTTCCCCACGACACCTGGATGCACAACCTATAAATTACAGAAATATATACAATCAGCATAAATATATTTTTGATATTGCTGCAGTGTGGAGGTACCCCCCCCCCCCCCCCCCCCTTTTTTTTTTTACACTTACCTTTCTTTGTTGCACTGCCAAACAGCTGTGGAACTGGGACCTCTGCTGGGTGCAGGACCTGAAAATTGTTTCAAGAAAATATACAATTTTGATATCAAGATTTCAAAAGGCTCTAACTTGAAAGCAGTTTGAGATAAAGGTATACTGTCAATGAAAAAATATCTTCAGATCATCTCCACGATAACCAATGGGCTCATTGAAATTTGGGCTCCACTTTTGATACTCTTCCTCTTCTCTCAAGAACTCAGCCGCCATCATCATCACCGTGATATCTGGTGTGCCATTAGCTGTGTTTTTTCACCGGCTCCTCCCTCGTTGCCAGAACTGTTTCATCCCCGCTACATTTTTCCATATTTGCTGTGTTATGAGCCCCCCTGACACCTCGACCTGCTTGGCGATCGCAGAATGTTTTTAACATGGATGGTTAGAAACAGCTGCGGGGAGGGATGAACAATGGAAACAAAGCAAAAGAAAAAAAGTTATTTTTTACCTCTCTCTGGCCTTTCTGGCAACGAGTCTCTGCTGGAGTCTCTGCTGCTCTCAGCCGATCCAACCGGCAGCCATTCGTCCGACGAATCTCCGTCGCGTTCACTAAATTCGTCGGAACTTTCTCCGGGCTCGGACGTGACGGGCAAAGTCTGCCGTGAGCACAGCCGAACTCCGCTTGGACCTGGTTGATCGTCCGCGGCTTTCACTGCTCTCCTTTGCTCCGATCCTCCTCCATGATCTCCATCACCTCCATCATCTTTTTTCCGTTCACTCCTCAAACTACTGACACCGACACACTGTTCGAGTGTGAGCTGCTTGTACTGCTTCTTGCTACCACGCTGCGCCATCTTCTCCTCAGACAAATCTGCATCGTGACAGACTTTATAGGAAGTGTGGACGCTGCCATCTGGAGGATCTAAACACACACTACGATGCTTAGAACTCTGATATTTATTGAGAAGCTCCGCCAGAGTGTTTCCTAGCAACCCCCGTTCAAAAACATATTTTGCATCTATAGACGTCAATTGCAGTGAATGTTCGGATTTGAATTGACGTCTATAGACGTTACTAATTAACCTAATTCTAAAATAGCCCGTAGGAGTGAGTGTGAGTGGTTGTTTGTCTATATGTGGCCCTGCGATGGACTGGCGACCTGTCCAGGGTGTACCCCTGCCTTTCGCCCGTAGACGGCTGGGATAGGCTCCAGCAGATCCCCGTGACCCTTCAGAGGATGAAACGGGTATAGATAATGGATGGATGGATGGTCTATAGATGTCAATGGCAGTGAATGAGTTAAAAACAATACAGTAAATCATTGAACAACATAGAGCTCTATGCCGTTGACCCCCGCTCAACGACATAGAGCGGGGGTCACGCAACAGCGGACTCCGGTCCGGATCCAGACCGGGAGATGGTTCTGTCCGGACCCGTGACCAATGCAAAAAATAAGTACTGTAGTGTCATTTTCACAGAGCGGTTTTGAACGACCGTGGATAATTACAGCGGGTAGTCAGAGATGTAGCTTGGAAACGCGTGTTTGTTGTTGGCAACGGAGCCACATTTGGCCAAAGTCCGTCTCTGACATCGCATCAACTAGAATACTGTGGTCACATGCAAATTCTCTGAGCAAATCAAGATTAGATCCCCAGAATTCATTGCACCCCCAAACCAAACCACACCTACATTATTCCCAGCAAACCCAAAATCAGTCACACAAGTACAAACTTTAGCACTGATGTTAGCAACACCGCAGGAACAAAGCAAAGTAGATACCACGGAGACATCATGGCTTGCTGGAAAAAGAGAAAGGTAGACACTAAAAACTGTTGTTTTAAAGACGAATGGACAGCAGAATGTATGTTTATACTCCTGGTCAGCAGTTCCAAGCCTGTCTGCCTCATAAGCTCTAAGACAGCTTGGAAAAAAAAGAAAAGTATGCGTGTGTATGTGAGCATGGATTTTAATTTGTGGAAATGTAAATAAAGTAAATAACATGGAAATAATATTATAATACTTGAGTTGCACTGGGACCAAAACCTCTTCAGTTGATCTTCTGGACTGTGAGGCTGAATTTCTGAGATTGAACTGACTGAATTTAAATCAATCAAATTGATCTTTCTACAGAGAGAAATGCCACGCCGCCTTTTATGATTTTTAATTCATCACATTTGTAAATAAATTCTTGGAACTAAGAAAAAATACCACCACAGCAGAATTAGTTGAAAATCTGTTTTATGGGTAGGCTAATTGAAGATGCCAACATCATGCACACTTCACGTGAACAGCGGTGAATTAACCAATCAAAACTTGGAACCACTCATGCGTCAATGAATGCGCCTTAAACATTTCAAACGGTTATTTTAGGAGTAGACTACTGACAAGGCCTGGCCTGGCAACGAGGAAAAAGAAGAAAAAACAATTTACAAAAGGGAACGACTGCTGCTCTTCATTTTTTAGTGGGAGCCCTGATCTTGGTGGGCTGCTGCCAGCTTTTTCACGTCTGGACACATCACCGTGAGCTTCAGCCTGAGAGCACCAGAGCTCACAAGGTCCAGATGGTTTCGGTATTTTGTCTGCATGTGGAGAGTTTGGCTGAATCCCTGTTCAGTAAGCCGAGTCTTTAGATGTCTTGTCTGGATATTTTTGTAGAAAGCTGCTCCTGTAATCGCGACGGCTTCATTACTTCATTGGAGAACACCTGCTCACATAGCAGCACATCTGCAGATGTACGTTGCTCTGTGATGGAATAAATAAATAATTTATGTAATTAGCATTCTACTGCCGGCACTTTTACTTGTTTTCAGCCATTTTTTTATTGTACTGTAAATGTTTGTGATTAAATGTGATTACATGGTCTTGATTGTGTATGTTTTCATTAGTTGTTAAATAAATGTGCTAGAAAGGGGTTTCTCTGCTGCTGTGCATTGATGGATGTTACTATGGCAACCGATCCCGCTCGGTTCGTCTGGTTGTGACATCGAGAGAAAAGGAGATTTTACCGGGTCATGGAAGCAGCAGACTTGGGGTTTTGGACAGCAGCTTTATTTTTGGAAAGGAAATCTGAGCACAACATTTTATTGAAACATAAATAGATTTGCACTATAAAAATCCTTGGCAAACCATGGAAGTTTAAAATAGAATTCTCAAGGTGTGGCGCCCCTCATTTGTGCCTGAGCGCCCCCCCCCCCCCCCCCAGCCCTGACGTTTCCAGCGCCCCCCTAAAGGTTCAGAACACCCCCTGAGCTGAGAAACCCTATATTCCAATCACAAAAACATTATGATTAATTCTAAATAATAATGGTAATAATAATAATTGGTTTTCTCAATGAAAAAAATAACATGATAAAGGAGAAAGAAAACATAAAAAACCATAAAACTTTGCACTGAAAAAGTTGATTTTTGTTCATTCATTCTTTCAGTTCCAGTTCTGGAGAGAATACGGGCAGAAATCGGTTTGGGTCGTTCACACTGACTGGAAGACTGGAAATGTGGATCAGAGCGTCGGAAACAGGCAAACTTCAGCTGTTTAAGCACAGTCATGAGCTATCAGTGCAGCAGCTTCAGTCTGCTCTTCTTTCACGTATGACTAGATGGTCAAAGAAGCATCTTCACGTCAGCGCTCTCTGGGCTGCAGTCTTTACAGAGTTTTCAGACGAAGCTGACGAAGCGTCTGATCGTTCCGTCTCTGCCATACACCAGCGGCTGGTAAAACGGGAACGCTTTTCTTTTCCTCGTGTCTCGGCACAGACGGCCGTGTCAGCCGCCTGCCCCTGAAACCCCCTGCGGTTCCTGGACGCTGTTTTCCAGGTAGACGGCTCGTCAACGTGACTGATGGCTGCTGTCGTGGGAATTAGGGCCACGTGAGGGGGAGGAGGGCGGGATCTGCAGAGCTCACCCTGTCTCGAGACAAAAGATCACAGTTTGTACGTTTAATGACATTGAGTGTCTGACGCCAGAGACGCAGCGCAGCAAACAAAGACGCTGGAGCCTCTGAGGTCCATGAAGATGACGTGACTGGACCACAGGAAGGCGTTTGTCCTCTGTGTCTGTCTGGTCAGGGGTCAGCTGTGGAGACAGCTCTGCAATCAGCCGCCACTCAGAGCAATCACCATAACGATGCTTTTCATCTGAAATTATGTGCTCTTCATTCCTTAGAAAACGGTGGTGAAAAAAATCCCCCCCCCCCATCTGTTTTCCATCTCATGTTACTGTGGAAGGAACCAGAACCAGTACAATCACTGTCTTCACTTTGGGGCATTTTTCATCAGAATTCCACTTTTCAGAGCTCGTGTTAAGAATGTTAAGAATCCAAGAATCCAGGATCAGTGAAAGTTTGTAGTGTGAAGGAAGTGGGCTAAATAAACGAAAGCTGCCCGTGTTCTACATCAGACCGGCGGCGTATCTCCACAGCCTCCCGTAATGCCCTACTGGAGTCCCTCAAATTTATCACGGAGGACTGGAAGAGTAATGGCCATGTAAGAAAACAAAGTCCACGAGGGACGTGTACTACATCATTCAGATTTAACACTGCCATCTGTTTCACGGTGCCCTGGAACAGCAGCATCAGTGCTTAAGACGGAGCATTTACGGAGATGACAGATGCATCAGAGGGACAGGGCCGTTACCGGCGGAACAGTCGGCCCGGAAACAGATGTCTGATGAAGGAAGCGTGTATTTAAAAGGCGTCGTGTGTCTGAATCTCTCAGTTCATGCTCATGCTTTTGACTGATTTGGGCTTCTTCTTTTTTGTTTTTCTTTTTTTCTCCTTTTCCTGACCGGCGAGACTCAGCGAGACAAAGCGGCTCACACCTTCCTCTAATGAATGTCAAATCAAAAGCTGACCTATTTAGAAAGTCAGAGCACTTTCGCACCCATGACAGGGTGATATCTCGCCTGAGATCCGGCACAGGCCCCTTTTCTCACCGCTGCGTTCACGCCGCCAGCTGTGTTCACGCCGCCAGCTGTGTTCTCTTGACCTGCAGATGATGAATGTACGCGCCGCATGAGGACGTGACACCGAGGCGGTCGAGAGGCTTTTTTAGACCAGTTTTCTCTCAGTCTGAACAGTTCACGGCGAGACCATCCTCGTTTGATGCATCGATTTTGTATGTGCGGTTTAGAAATGTCTCACAAGGCTGATCTGTTGACCTCCGTCTCCTCCAGGGACTTGCAGCTGTTCTCCAACTACAGGTGATGATTAACCTGATGACTAACCTGGTGGCAAATACTTATTTATTGTTGTGATGCATCATTTTAAGGACGAACTGATCTGGGCGACGGGAAGGAAAGGAACAAGACTGAATAGTTCAGTCAGATGAGTCAGTCGTGTCCCTTTTGTTTGCTGCAGGGTCGAGACAGAGTTCAGCCAATCACACGCCAGCTTGCAGCACAGTGCAGCATCGTCTTTGGGTGTTGTGACGAGAGCAGTGTCAAATGAATTACGCTCTTCAATCACTGAACGACTCGATAGAGGGTCCTGCTGACCGGCCGAGGAAGGTTCACAACATTTACTGTTCAAAAATGGAGAGTTTAATCCCTGACAGAGGAAAGTGTTTTAAACAGAAATTCCCTGCAATGCATCAGCCTCGAGTTTGACAATAACAATGTTGTGGACTCGACGAAGTCAGGGAGGTGGTCATCGTTGGCGGCTCAAAGAGCCAAACCGGTGGTGGACTCTGACAGCCCGGCGGCCTGTTTGTGGTCACCTGCCCAGAGGCTCCGCCCCTCACTGCGTCAGCGGGGTTAACGTGCCTCATCCACAGCTAAATTTCAGCCTCACAGAGTTCAACTGCTTCCTCCTAATGAGGCAGTAATTTATTAAAATCAGACCTTTTTATCTGGCAGATTCGCACATTATCTGTGTTTATGAAGTGATGTGATAAAGCGTGTCCTCGGGGTGTCATTAACCATGCGTGCAGCAGTCACAGCACAGCACAGCCTCCATCTCCACAAAAACTGTTTGAAACACAAAATGAGTGCAACCTGCATCCGTAACACCAGCACATCATGAACGAGAACACATTACAGACCTCCGACGGTTATCCTGAACTCAATAAGCACAAGGAATGCTGGGAAACGACTCAACGATTTAACTGTGGATGGACAGCATTCTTCTTCAGTCCGGCTCTAACTTCCTCTACAGCTGCCAGACCATCTTTCCAGTTTGGAGCCTTGTCGCTGACCTTTCTTTTCCCATTTCCACCATCAGCTTCACCAGCTCCAGCAGGTTGGACCTCCTTTCTCCTCCAGAACGCCTTCATTCCTGATGTCACAGATCCAACCAGCTCCTGGAAACGTTCCTCAGAGGTTCTGGTCAATGTTCTCATGACAGCATCACCATGATGAGAACCTCCAGTTCCTCCACATCCCAGAGCTGCTCTGCTGGACTGAGATCTGGAGACTGTGGAGACCACTGGAGGACAGTGGACTCATTGTTCCAGAAACCAGTTAGAGATGATGATGGTGCATCATCCTGCTGGAAGTAGCCATCAGAAGAGGGTCCACTGTGGTCATGAAGGAATGAAGATGAGTTTTTGGCTTCACGCAGCAGATGTTTACAGGAATCTTTGAGGTTCAGGACGAAGTAACAACAGGGAGGAGCTGAGCAGCAACTCTGACTAAATGTCATCGGAGGGTTTCAGCTTCTGCTGCTGGTTTCTTCTCTGGTGTTGGAGCTCTGATGCCACTCTGACGGTTCTAACAACATGGGAACTATTAATGCAGAAAGGGTCGTTTTTACTCACTTTTACATTTGAGGACCATGTAGGAAACTGAAATGGTCCAGACAAGCCGTAAACAAGCTGATGCGTTCGGCTGTGAGGATCCTGCTCTGCGCTCCAGTATTTTGGATGTTTTTTCATCCCGAGCGTGACAGAAATCACAGAAAATAAAGGAAGTCCAGAATGAGCCAGTTTGCGCGCAGTCACCTGTGAATCGGTGCAAATTGATTTACTGCCAGTCACATGACTGATGATGGCCTCTCTGGAATACAGCGCATCCTCACACGCCACGAAATGTAATTATTTAATATCCTGTCAGCTCTTGTTTCGGGGAGCACCAAGTGAGGAGACAGAACACACACTCAGCCGTCAGATGTTTCTCCGTGCCCCCCTCCCCTCCAGCCCGCTAAAGCCTTCGCAGCCATGAGAGATGCATGATGGGAGCTGGAAACTTCAGCAGCTTCCTTGATTCTTGATCCTCGTGAAGAGACGACCCCAGCAGACTGGCCCTTCTGGGTTTTCATTTTCAGCTGGTGATGACTTTAAGTGCTCGTGTAAATGCATTTCTTCACGTCGCACCTCTTCAGTGACGGCAGCTGCCGCTAACGGCTGTAACTCCACTAGGAAGGGGGCCGTCTCACCCTCGTGCATCTCAGTTTCTCTTTTATTTCAAGGCTACAGAGCAAAAAGCAACAACAAGGGTGAAATAAAATTTGTTACTTCAGTGGTGTCATAAGTGTCACCTCTTTGCCCTCGGCACTCAGGCGGTGTTGATGTGGCGTTTGGGGCCGTTTGATGACGAGCTCGGCTCTCTAATCTGGAGAGCAGAGAGGTTCTGCTGTCGCTGACAGCGTGACTGACAGGCGGGCGGAGACGGCCCGGCTGTGATGGCTGCTGTCGGCTCAGTGGCAGCCTTATGATGAATTGCCTCTCTGGAATGATAGCGCTGTTACCGAGTGATGCTGACGGAGGATTGTTCTGTCAGCATCTCGCCAGCCTCAAAAACAAATAAACCAACAAGAAATGAACCGCTACCCAGCTTGTCTCTCCATCTTTTTATTTTTCATTAACGCTGCCATCTCTCATACATCTCCATATGGAACGAGATGTTTGTGCAGAAATATGGTGAAGAAAAAAGCCTCATCGAACTGCAAACGAGACCGAACTTTCCGGTGACTGAAAGTTGCATCCTGTTGTTTTTTTCTGAGTTTATAAATCTGTAAATAAGTGTTTTTACTGAATAAAAATCAAAGTAGTAGCGGTTGCTGTCTTTGAGTGTCTTGGATAATATTCTAAATCAGACAAACAAAACTTGTTGACTACTCTTTTAATCCTGTTTTAATCCTGTGATTTGTGTGTAAAAGCGTCTTAAAATGATGTGTCTGTAGCGGCGCTGCGACTGTTTGATCCGTGTTTAAAACAAAACTATTATTTTTACAACCAAAAAGTTCTTCATTATCGCCAAAAAGTTGTGATTTTATAGCATTTTCGAATTTATGAAGAAAATTTGTGATTATAAGTCAGAATCTTATGACAAAAATCATCATTAGTCAAAAATGTTTAATATTTTAAAATAAATTGTAATTGTAAATAAAAAACACAATTTCGTGAAATTTTTTGCCAAATTTGCAACATGTTATGTTATTTTACACAAAAAAATTATGGTTTTATTTCAAAAAGACTTTTTTTTTTTTGAATTATTTGAAATTTATGAAAGAATTATAGGAAAACCGAGTTTTTATTTTTGCAAACACTGAGGCTTTATGACAGAAATATACTTTTCTTTTTCTAATAAAAAGTGGAAATTTTCCGTTTTACATCAATACATTGTGAGTGTACAAAAATAAAGTCTGTCTTGCAAAATTTGCAATTTTTTTTCCCAAAGTCAGTTTTTTAAAGAATTGGTTTTACAAGGAAAAAATGAAACAAGTCTCAGTTTTACTCTGCAGTTGTACAAACAAAAATGTCTGTTTTTATAGGAAAAAGTGTCATTTTTGATGTCATGCTCAAGCACCAATCAAAAAGCTAAAAACCAAATAACCTGAAGAAAACAACAAAAGGACCAAAAAGGTCTTTCAGAATAAATATTTTGAAATCCCTGTTGCTGAACGAACATCTGACCAGGAACTGGATCCTAGAGTCCAGGAACTAACAGGAGACCCGACAAAACAGCTGGTTAGAAAACATTTTACACATACATTTTAATGAGAAAAAAAACTGGCGTTTAATGCAGGAGATCCATCCTCCTCGCTGGAAGGACAGATGTCCTGCCAGCAGTCCTGACCTCCACCCTGTTGAACCGTTCTTGTGCTGAGTTTATCATTAACAGTCTGTGATGGAGCTGGGCTTTGGGCTAAACTGCTCAGGCTAAACTCCTCAGCTGTCTTGAATGTTTTCCAAAATAATCTTTCTCGCTGTAAAACGTTGAGCTCCAGATAGTTTGTAAATGGTTTTATAGCCATTTTTAGCCTTATCGGTTTGCAGCAGTAGCTCCTTCTCTAAGACTGCTGCTGATGTCTATCCCTCCTGGCATTGTGTTAACGCACACCTGGATGCTCCAGACCACTGAACTGGCCAAACATCATGTTTTCTCGGTCTGCAGATCTGCTGGTGATCAGTTCATGAGGGGCAGATGATTTCAAATCCTATATAAACAGTCTCTCTGTTTTTAATGTTTTACTTCATTTCTGTCGAATAAACGGTCAGGTTTCATCTGAGCCTGGATTTGCCTGATCAGTCCTGTTACAGACTGTCTTCATTTTATTTTTTTTTACTCGCCATTTTTCTTTGATTAGGATTTAATATTATAATTGTAGTTGATGGTATTTGCTCAGGGTCGTGATCTGGGTCTCTGATCTGGGTCTCTGAGAAGCACCGAGAGGCAACTTGCATTGTAACAGACGGACGGACGGAAGCGGACGTCATGTAACAACTGCTGTGTGACTGATATCGTTTGGTGAAATGTAAAAGTTAAGTGTGTGTGATTCAAAATGTTCATAATTTTCTGAAGGAACTGTTGTGTTTGCTTTCAGCTCAGACGACTACTATGAATTCGGCCTCAGCGGGGAATCGTATGATTCTTACGGTGAGTATCAGACCTCTCTCTCCTCCGCTACTTTAGCTGCCAATTATTAGAACAATATCTTTTTCCATTTCCGGACTCCGCTGTGCAGCACCTGGCTGATGGAGACCTGTTTTCTTCTCTGACTGGAGGAAGCACCACTCAGAACCAGTAATTACTGGCATGACTGTAGTGGTGCTTCTTCACTTACTGGAGCTACAATGTGCTCAGTGTTTGCTTCAAATCTGAACTTTCTTCTAATTATGTTTTTGAATATTATTATTGTACATTCATAATTTTCTTCACTCTGGAAGCTTCCAGGTACCAAACCAAATGCTGCACTGAGTTTTCTTCATTTGTAAAGACGGTAACAGGTTAAAAAAAAAAAAAAAAAAGAATCTTAAGTCATTTATTTTCTTGCTTCAAAACTGTTCCAACTCACTGAATGTGTCGGTTTGATCGCTGGTGCCACAGTTTTGAACCTTTAGAGTCAGTATTTAATAGCTCAGAAAACAAAAACGCTGAAAATCAAGACCTTTCCACAAATAACATAGTTGTTTGAGAGTATTTTTCTCCAGACAGATTGATTAAATGTCAGTTTAAATGCAAATGTTATGAGTGGTGAAGAGGTCCTAAAGACGGCAGCGTCTCCAACAGCTGATTTAACAGTTTAGATGTCGGCTGCAAAGTTTCCTTATTCACCTGTTTTGATGTGAACTTACTGTTGATGAAACCTCTGAAACTTCTCTGTGAACATTACAAGAGCAAGTGTGACTTTATTTCAACGAATATCTCAAAATGAGATGAAAGTATGTGTGGGTGTGTGTGTGTGTGGGGGGGATCCTTTCAGTTCTTATGGTGTTTTCACTGTTGTGGTTTGAACCAATGATTTGGTTCAGAGCTGGAAGCTATAAGCAATTCATCTGCTGATTATCTCTGGCTAACAGCGACAAAATTAGCTGCTTCAGGTCACTTTGCTCAACTTCACCCCTGAACCCTTCTGGACCAGTCCAGAACCAGTCCAGAACCAGTACAGTTAACAGTACAACAAGCATGAGCCTGACACACTTCCGCATCTGAACTTCAGCAGCAGGGCTGCATGTTACAGGCTACGCTGAGATGTTAATATCTGCATTTAGACGCGGTGTAGATGAGACAGCGTCATTCACAGCTGGACGAAGCGATTCCTGGAGAAACCGCACCGCGTTGTTGATGCTGCCCCCTCCTGGTGAAATAACTGGTCATCCGTTTGACTGTCTGTCTGTCAACCAGACGCTCCTTAGACAGAGGTCATAGCTCCAAAGGAAATTCCATGAGGCAGTTGGATCCACAAGGGTTAGGGTTAACCCTGACCCCAAAATGAGCGGTGGAACATTTGTGTTCCTGGAGCGAAAACACAGCACAGTGATGAGTTTAAAACAAAAGAGTGCATTTTGGACCTCTTTGGAAACCCTGCTCCGATGTGAATTATAGGCCAGTAGAGGTAGGTTTAGTCACCGTAGGGAGTTACAAGTTTGAGAGGACAGTTTTGTTGAATACAGTGATCCCTTATTTTTCACAGTTAATAGGGACGCCCCCCACCCGCGAAAATCAAAATCTGCGAACTGGAGCCGGAGCCCCCCAAGCCTAAATAATGTGTTTAAAATATATTTTAAAAAGTAGCGAAGCACTGCAGCGAAACAAGACAAAGGCTCAACTGTGGTCTTTGTTACCTTCACAGCCTCTGGTCTCTGAACCGTAGTAAAGAAACCGCTGGTATTGTGCTATTTTTGGCTCGTAATTAGCGGCTAACGCGCTAACAGTAACAAAAGAAAAAGTCCGGTTTTCTCTGCATGGAACGGACACTTTATTCTGGCACTGCAGGAACTTGTAACATCACACAGGTTGTATTGTTGGGCTCCTGTCAGTTAACAGAGAATGTAAATCTATACACGCTGGGCTGCTGTTTATGCTCACTACACTTTTCATCTAACATCGTTTTCGTTCTGCTGTCCCACAACACACACACTACATTACCCGTAAGACCACACCGTTACCCATAAGGCCACCTTCTTAAAGGGGCCAGGCTGGCTCACATTTCTTCACTGTGAGAGAATGCGCACAACATCTTGTGATGCTTCCGCAAATTGTTTTCTTGATTTTTTTTATTATATTATATATTTCTGAAAAATCCGCGAATAAATAAAACCGCAGATCTTAAAGCAGGAATTGGCAAGGGATCACTGTGTCTGAATCCTTATGATGGAAAACAGAACAACACTGGTCAGAGAAAAGTCCTTCCATGTGGGATCAAGGCAGTGGTTTTGAGGTTTGAACCCACTAGTTTGTGGCCAAAATAATAATAATATTTATACCTTAAAAAAAAAAATTGTTTTTCTGACAACATATAGTGGGACTGCTGCTTTTACAGCAGTCTTTAAGTTGTGAGGTTTGTGAAATTATGTTATGAATAGATGAAATAATATAGTATGACAAAGGTTTTTCCTCACAAACCCTTTTTTTTATCCGTTTTATGGTGTCAGTATTTAATATTTGAGCCATTTAGCTCTGTTCACGCCTGTTCAGTGTGGACTCTCACCGGCGTTCACCGTGTTGGTGAACTACCAACTATCTCGATATGCTGGGATTGACAAACGTAAGCTCACTCATTTGAATTCAGTCAACCAACTAAACAAACACGTTCTTTTTTGGCGAGAACTTTAAATAACAGCCCCTCCAGTTTAGAAGATTTATTGTGCCTGGAAAAGAAAAGAAAAAAGAAACAGAAAGCTCCGACTGCAGCCAAGTTCAGACCAAAGCAACACCATTGAGATGACGCACAGCGAACTTGCGTCCCCTGTAGAAGTGGGCCAAGGTCGTTCCTGCAGCAGGTCTAACAGCAGAGTGGTCCTCTGTAGCTGGCAGCTGGAGGTTGAGCCATCGTTTATAACGTCTCGTATCTGTGGCCTTTGAGCTTGAGTTATTTAGAGACTTGTTTGGTCTGTTGAATTTATGTCTCAAACTATCAGGAAAACATGATGTTGACATTTAAGCTTCATTCATTTATCAGATTGGATTAGTGAAATGTATTATTCTTTGTACTGAATTTTAAAAAAGACCTGTTTTAGTTAGATTCTAGTTCTCCGCATGTTTTCCGTTTTTATCAGCAGTTGACTACTTACTTTATGGTGCATATTCAGGGATCCGAGCAGCAAAACTGTTGGATCCATAATGTTTTTATAAGAATTAATGTTACTTTTATTTTTAATCTAGCAATAACCGTAAATTGTACAGGCGCCAAACTTGGTGCCGATGTTCCTGGTCTGTGAAATGACTCACTTGATGGCGCTGCTACAATAAGAAAATGTATGTTTTGGCTTATATCACGAGAACCAGAAATCCTTCCATTCCTAACCCAGCTAGCCACACCCATTTCCATCTATTACCGTTTAAAAAAAAACTGAAAGTAAAGCAAACTCCTCCTAGGTTGGTTTATCCCATCGTCACTTAACTTAGTGTACATTATTTACAATGTTGGTTTAAAAAAATTACCTTTTTCTGGTGTTTGATTTGGTGACACATATCAAAGTTAAATTTTGATTAATTAGCCAGTCATGTTTTCTGACCACAGTGTCCAAACATCATCAACGACATTCCTTGGAAGTTTGTCAAATTTTGCTGAAGCCCAGCTGTAGGGGGCGCTACAGTTGCAGCTATTTAAAGTAGAAATGTGATTTTGGTATTTTCCTACTTGGACTCTTTTGATGTCATACCCTCAGGTCCCCAACTGGCTCGCCAGCAGACAGTCACATTTCAGCAGTCAGTATCCTCCTCAGTCTTTATCAAACTTTACTGGCTCCGTCTTACGGAGACATAGAAGCTAAGTGCCAAATATGAAACAGATCCGTTGGATTTTAGCTCATAAATCTGCATCCTCAGGTGTTGGAACAAAGATTCCTTTTTTCCTCGTCTTCCTGGGAAGGTACAAGATCCAACACACTCTCTAACGTCTGTCGTAAAATATTCTCGCTGTTTTTGAAAAACCAAAAGTGAAAGTAGAATGAGATTTCCACAAGATATGGATCAGCTCATCTTGAAACCACGCTGATTAAACGATGAACTTCATTTTTCAAATCATTTCAAAGTTACGTCCAGGTGTCGGATGGAGGGATGTGAAGCACCAAGTGATCATTCACTTCTGTGATTTGACAGCCAGATGGGCCTGAGTTGGTGGTTGAAGGGGGTCATGGTACGGGCTGTTTCTCAGGGTTTAGACCCCCTTATCTCCAGTGAAGGACAGTCTTGACGCTTCAGCATACCAAGACACTTTGGACAATGCTATACTTCCAGCTTTGTGGCGACAGTTTGGGGAAGGCCTTTTTCTATTCCTTCAGTACTGAGCTCCAGCACACAAAACAACTATAAAGACATAGTTTGATGTGGTTGCTGTGGAGGAACTGGACTGGCCCACACAAAGAGGCCTGAACGCAACCCCATCAAGCACCTTTGGGATAAACTGGAATGAAGATTGTGATCCAGGTGTTCTGGTCCAACACCAGTTTTGGACTCTGACCTGTGTCTCCAACCTGCACCTGAAATAAAATAATCATACTAATTATGTGTGGGTCACAGAGAAAAGAAGGCGACGGTTCAAAGGGAACAGACAAACGGCGTTGATGTGCATCCTTGTTCTCAAAACACAAGGTTACCTTGGTGTGTTTCTTCAAAGAGACTGTGAGAGGAATGGTGACAGGTTTAATTAAGGAGTATTGGCTATGTGCTGCCAGGAGAGAGAGCCTCTACACAGGAAAAGAAAAAATAAAACCACCCTTTGTGAGCCTCAGCTCTAGGGAAGACTCAGCACTGGCTGAAGATCAGACAAAGGGTGCCGTCGATACTGGCACTTTCACATCGACAGCAGCAGGAGGCCAACAGGTCTGATTTGGGCTAATGGTAATTGTGACCTTTTTGTTGAGAACCACTAAACGGATCCTTTTCAACTAACTGTTTGATCCTCACTTTCAATTATCTGAGATGAATTCTTCCAAGTGAAAGTCAAGCTTCATGGTGCATTTGTCTTCCCTGTTCAAAGGGTGCTTTTGTTTTTAACCGTCTGTATCAATGCCAGAAGCCAAAAATCCATTTAATGGGCTGAATCCAGCAAGGACAAGAGAGTAATTTCAGTTCCTCCACAGACCACTAGAGGCTGCAGTTCCTCTAATGACCACTATAGGCTGCAGTTCCTCTACCGACCACTAGAGAGATCACTAGGCCTTCCAACAGCCATCGTTTCAGTTCTGGCAGCACTTGTTTCACATGGTGTTGAAATAAAAACATTTGGGCAGATTTGATCAGAACTAACCTCTTCATCACGAGGCTTGTTTTTTCTGACTCCTGTTTGAAATGACAGGAATGACAGTAAATAGAGTATACAAACAAATATATCAAACAATAACTGTGAATTGTTTGGGTGGAGATTCTTGGCTGAGGCTTTCAGCTGAGCTTCTTCCCTTCCAGTTGTTCTTCTTCAATAGTCTGATGCAGCCATTCCCAAACTTCAGAATACCAAGGCCCAGTTTGAAATGTGAAAAATCTCCGCAGCCCACCGAAACCTTTAATCACAACTGTAAACAACATTCAGGACTAGAAGCTATGTTCTGACATTAATGTAAGGGGTCAACAAATAAGGTGACACTTGTCATATTAAGTTAAGATGATGGTAGAATAGCACCTAACTGGTTTGTTTTGTTACTTCCTAATGTTTTTAAATCATGTCGTTAATATTTTACCG
Source organism: Hirundichthys speculiger (assembly GCA_018398805.1). NCBI lineage: Eukaryota > Metazoa > Chordata > Actinopteri > Beloniformes > Exocoetidae > Hirundichthys > Hirundichthys speculiger. Next base: position 712,293 of record JAGFBZ010000636.1, on the reverse strand, counting down.
TAATTAAAAATATATTTAAAAAAGATCGAGGATTTAAAACATATTTGTTTAATTTTAATGACCTCTCACGGCCCACTTGCAGTACCACGACGGCCCACCAGGGGGCCGCGGCCCACACTTTGGGAATCACTGGTCTGATGGATACCAGACCATCAAAGCTCTCTGAATGGAGACAATGAGAGCTGAAAGGATTCTGTGTCTGAATGATTTACGCTCAGTGTCTCTGTGATCACTTCTTTTTCTTTTCTTCTTTCTTAATCAGGTCAGGAAGAGTGGGCAAACAGTCGTGGCAAGACTCCATCAGCACGAACGACCAAGGGAGTCTTCAGAGAGCAGCCGTACTCCAGATACTGAACTGTTTATACGCCCCGCTCCAGAGTCCCCGTGGCCCCTTCAACCCAAGTAATGGATTCTTTTTATGGACACTCCCACCTTTTTAGAATTGAAAACTAGACCACAAAATGATTCAAATGAAAAACTGAAGTCATAAATGGATTTCACTGATGGAGCCTCTGAATATAAAAACAAACCCCCTTGAGATGTAAATGAATTGAGGTCAGCTGGCCTTCTCTCCAGGAGAGCTGGCTAGATGTTAGGATTAAGAAAGCCTCAATGTACTTTAGGTTTCTGTCTCTCAGCTATGTGATGTGAAGAATTAAACTGTATCAAGGTCTTTTACTTGGTAAAGATTAGTGAGCTACAGTGAGCTGTTGTGATGCTTCTGCTCAGCTGCAACCTAATCCACCTCCCTCGACTCTTTAGACCTTGACCTCTGAAATGTAGTAGCTTAGTTCTAGGAAAGTGCAGTTCTGTAGATATTTTTTTTTCTAAAGGGTAACTGGTGAAATTTGTGTTCCTTGTAAAGAAAGAAAAAAGTCGTACTGTATACATCTTGTATTGCTGTTTCCTCCTTTTTTGTAAAATAATAGTTTGTTAGTGTTGAAGGGCTTATAAAAGCATGGTGTGCAACTGTGGATATTATATTGACCGCTGTTTTATTCTAACAAGCCTGTGTAGTTGAATTAAATCGAGTTAAATACATAAAAAGTTTAAAAAAACAAATAAACTACACATAGTTTATGTAAACAAACAATCAGAGCTACAAAACAGTTTAAAAGCTTTTTATTGTCTGTAGTTTTTTCAGATATATTGTTAGTTTTATGTACTTAATTTTATGATACTTTTCTGACTTTGTAGGCTCCACTTTGAGCTTTAAAGGATCATTGTGGAGGCGTGTGATTAGATTTTAGGGAGTAAGCTTCCATTAGGGAGCAAAACGAAGTGAGTCTGTGTTTGCAGCAGGACGCCTCCAGACTCAGCAGCATCGTTCCTGAACAGTTTAACCAGCAACGCTCCAGCCGACCAGCTGATCTTTGACTGGTTTGCCATTCAGCTGCTCATCTGGATCAGGGTACCGAATTCGTTGCGTCACTGGACGGCGGCCGTCTGCTTAGCGGAGGCTTTAAAACCACCGTCTGGCTGGTTCAGCGTCAACGACCCTCACGAGACAAACGAGCGAAAGTTAACACTAACAAGTTCATTTTAGCCCTCGAGAACAAAGAAAAAGAGGTCCAGCTGCTTTGATTCAAAGCTTTGAGCGTTGCAACGTGTTTACATGTTAGAACCACGCAGAACATTAGTAGATGAAGAGACCCTGCAGGGTCGTATTCTTACAGAAGTATCACTTCACTTCAGTTTAGGAAAGCACGACGGTATGCAGTCGACATGGGTGTCTGCTGATAACACCTCTGCAGTTCAGGGTCACCACAACAGAGTGGTCCATACGAGAAGTTTCTCTTCCTGAAGCAACCAGGGTTCAAACGCTGGGACCTTCCATGTGGTAAGAGACAGGACTGCCACTGGACCACCAGGAGCTCAGAATAAAGAAGAGGAAACATCAGCATCTTGATTTATTTGCTTGTTTTCTGCCAACCGCCTTGAGCACAGGAAGGTTAACGAAAGAGGGGGACACCATTACGCTGATGAGTGTAAAACTGGAACAAACCTGTTCCTGTGAGGACGTTTTTAAAGGGTCAGGAAGTGACAACAAAGCTGCTGTTTCCAATGAACCCTCACCATCAGTCATGAGAGGAGTCAAACTCCTTCAGCACTGGTTGAATCCCTCGTCTAAGGAGCCGTCGTCCCGACAATACGAGGAATTAGTCAAGATTATAGTTCGAAGAACAGTCATGTCAGCATGTCAGACGTTTAATAAAATCAGAACTGATAGAAAGTTACAATCGCTGAAGTGTGGATGGAGATCCTGAAGACAATCGGACGTCGTTTTTAGCTCTAAAGGTGGATGAAAGGACTGTTTGTAATGCTGCGCTGTTGTGATTGCAATCGATAGATACAAAAACATTATTTATGACGAAATAGGCAAGTATCTGTCACAGATCCAGACTAACCAGAGTGACCTCGGTTTGTCTGCAGGGGCTCATCGTCACCGTCTCTTATCAGAGGAGGAAAACAGACGTTTTCTGTAACGCACCTCTGTTGTCTCCTGTCCTAACGTTTACTGTCATCCTGCTGCAAACACATCTGTGCACGCTGAAAGCTGCTTCAGTTCACATCATTTTGGTCCCTAACGAAGCTTTGACCTCCTCACCATCTAATAACGGACCAAAGGTGGATGTACCTCCAGAATGTTCCTTTAAGATCCTAAATCCTCCTCCACCTGGAGAACTGTTAACTGTACTGATTTTGAGCTCATGTAAGCCCTTTAATATTTTCTTTTGTTGATGCTGAATAAACATTTTGAAAAAAAAAAAACCCTCTTGTGTTGAAGAAAATAATTCCGGAGTCTTAAAACGCTTTATAATTTAATCTAACTTATATGTTTGGGATCTCGTGCAGCCACTCAATCATTTAACCTTTTATCAGCGTTACCTAGTTATAATTAGAAACATTTTTAAAAACCTCACATGTTCAAGGGTTTAAATCCACAGTGGAGAGTCTGGACCAAACTGTCTGTGGTCTTGGAGATGTCCTTGGTCGTCTGATAAGGATTCTTTTCTATTTGTCTTCGAATGTGATGCATTTTCATGGGAAATCTCTCCTGCGGAGACTTAGCGGCGAAGCGTCGCCTCCCCTGAAACTCTGTTTGCTTATTTAAGTCGATATGAGACGACGCGCCGACCGTAAACACACACCCACTTTCTGAGCGACAGAAACGTCCCTCAGCGACCTCCACCGGGGCCCACGTTGACTCCGGGTGGGTGAGGGAGGGAGGGGTGGAGGGTGAGGAGGGGGGCTTCTCTCTGTCTTCTTGTTTCTGCTCTGTCTGTTCTCCTCTGGTCATGTGACCCTCTCCCGGTTGTTTAAAGAGCCCGCCCGTTAAATCGATCCCCAGCTGACCCCAGGATGGCAGTAGCTGTTTAAAAAGACCTCCGTCGCACCAGGTAAACACCCCGACCCCGCTGACCCCCCCAGCAGAGATGCTCATAAACCCTCTAAAGCTCACTGTCATGTTTTTTCTGTCTGTTCAGGGCCTAATCCTGCCACAATGCTACCAAGAATCACATATCTAGAACAATAAAAATGTATATAAATAGCAGTAATATTTAAACTGTTGAGAAATAACTTTATTCTAAGACATATGATAAAATCTGCTCATATTGGCTACAGTTGAACCGTAAAACAAGATATGATGTGAATTGACTGTGACTGATTCCTGTCGTGAACCTGAACGCTCACCGTTGCTGTTGATGTTCCTTTTCAAGAAAAGACCCGGAAAAAGACCCAAAAGACCCGGCCGCACGTCGCCGTCCTGCCAGTCACGTCGCCGCTGACAACGGTACGTCCATTGCCGCTTTAGGGGTCAGAAGCAGAGCATCAAAAGAGGTCGAATGGTGTGGGAGAGCTGTGTGTGTGTGGGTGGGGGGGGGGGGGGGGGGGGTCGTGGAAGGTTCCTGGGGTTTTCTCTGGACGTCTGCAGCAGAAGAGGCTCTGTTCTGAAACCTGATTCTGCCAGTGGCTCCAGTTAACGTCCCAGTTAGTGAACCGGGGGAGTTCTGTACTATAACTGCTGAAACACTAGAAACAAGCACCAAACTGGCTGAAAACCACTCGGCGTCACAGGAAGGATCTGTTCATGTAGCCAGACGTCTTTACTGGTTTCCAGTTTAGATCTGCTAGACGTTAATAGAAACCTAGAAGCTGGAATTCTGGCATTGCTGCTCGTTTTATTAATAAGACTTCCTGGCTAATTAAATAGATGAAACCTCAGAGCAGAACATGGACTTCTGTTTAAAACCAGATCAATAATCTCATGTTTCCAGATGTTGAATCTTGGCAAGAATAGAACAGCTGGAACGACTGAACGTGGAGCCTTCATCCTGGTCCTCAGCAGGTGTGCAAACCTCCGTACAGCAGCTGGCTGGTCTTAAGCTCTCACGCATGTTAACACAATGCCAAGAGGGAAAGACATCAGCAATCTAAAACTCCACAATGATGAAAACAACATGGGATTAACAGAGTTTATGATTTGAGGATGAAGATGTTTCTCTTCGTCTGGAGAAAAAGGACCAATGTTTCAGCTGAATTAATGTCTTTATTCTTTCATGCCGTCTGTGACAATCTGAACAGAAAATGATTCTCGTTTTATCAGGATTCGGAGGTAGTTTCCTTCATAACGTCAGGAATCCTTCCAGATGAAGGTTTGACCCTTCAGGAGGAGGAACTCCAGCCTGTTTTACTGTTGATTCAACAGTTACATGTGAAATATTCTATACATCAAATATTCATGTGACTTTGAGGCCGCTCCATCATCTCTTGACGGACGCCTCAAGGTGAATATTTTCCTTCCTGACCCCTTTAAATCCTTAAGAACGGTGGGCTTCACCCATCCGCTGGATCTGGACTCGGTCGTGTTTGCAGCTCTTCCATTAGCATTGTGCCGTCTCAGCCACAGCAGGGTTTTTTATTTCTACGGTGTGAAAATGTTGTGGATGAAGTGGCTGACTGACCTCATCAGCTAAACATGCTGGAAGCACCAGAAGGTGACAGAGAGGAGATTAAAAACATCATTTATTTATTTATTTATTCTTTTTTTTTTATCATTGTAAATTCTGTCTCTCTTTTCTGTCCTCTTTCCCAGACTCTCTGAGCCACAGCAGCTCCTCTCTGAACACCGAGCACTTCCCCCTCTGGCCAAACACCAGACGCTCTGGACCCAGCCGGTTCCTGCGGTGGCCCGAGACGGAGCGGCCTGGATGGAGGCGCAGAAGAGACATTACATGTATCACACCTCCTCGTTCTCGGGAGGACGGAGGAGACACGGGGAGGGCCGCGAAGCAAATGGAGTTCCCGCTCCTGCGGGACGCCTTTTACTTTGTTTTTCTGACCTCCGCCGGGGGCTCGCTGACTCCGGCACCTTCTGCGTCCTCTCAGGACCGCTCTGAACTGACTGTGAACCTCGGCTGTCGTTCTCCATTCAGACTGCTGCTGTCGGGTCGGGGGCTGGGGTGGGGTGGGGGGGTGTGTGCTACCTGGTGTGATAGAGGGATGGATGGATAAATAATGGAGAGTGTCAGTGGACGACATTATAATTCAAGAAAAGAAACTTCTGTTCTCACCCCGCTGAGCTCGTCAGTCTCCATCCAATCTCCTGCAACGAGCAGCTAAATAATTCACCGAGCGCCTGGTTGTCTTAGGTGTTTCATCTGGAGTAAACACTGCACTTGGTAGCTATTCCTTCCCTTGTTCTGTGTGTGCATTTGTTTTGCTGCAGATAGAAAACCCCTCCCACTCTCCCTCCGGAGGCCACGTGAGCCAGATGTATTGCTTAATAACAGTCGACTTCGGTGGATATTACAATTCCAAAATAGCTCCTCCTGCGGACGGAGAGCTTCATCCTGCCTCGCGCATGAGTCCGGATGGGCTGATCTGTATTCTGCACAGTCGTGCCTTCTCCGCGGCAGACAATAGTTTTCCATTAGAGGGAGTGATTCTCCGCGGAGCAAAGCCTCAGACAATAACACGGCGACCTGACGCTCCCGCCTCTGGCTCCCGGAGTCAACTCTCATCACCTCCGGCGGCTGATTCCCGCTCCGGAGTGGCTTAAAGCGACAGGCTTATCTCGAGTAAGCTTGTCCAAGTTAATAAAGTAAGAGCTGCTTATTTAATTAAGAATGCATACAAAGGAGGATGCAGCGATCCGTGGCAGGAGACGAGTCAATTTCAGCTCTGCAACACACTTCAATGTGTCCCCGACAGACCAGACACAAATACAGACCCGATCCCCGCAGGAGAAGATGATCCGGATCTCATGTTTTTGTCCACAGCAGCGTGTAGAAGGTGAGACGTCTTACCATCTCATGAAGAAGGTTTGAAGAGAGACAACACACCTCTGGGCAGTGATGTCTTTCTGATGCAAGGCTGGAGCTGCTCAACCGTCCTGGACCTGGTGGGAGACCAGTTCAGCACCTGGACTGTCGTACCTGCAGCAGGTGGTTTGTTCTCGTCCTGCAGAGATGCAGGCCTCTGAACTGAGCGCTGACAGCGAGCTGGAAGGTTTCCTCCCTGGAGGTAATGAGTCTTCTGGTTACCTGCTGGTGAACAGAGATTTCTGGAAATGTTTCATCCCACGCTTGTCCGTTTTTAAGGTTTTCCTCCAGATTCTTTCAGTCATTTGTCGATTGAAAAGTCTTCATTCTGTGTTCATAAATCGTAGACTCAGTTCTTCTCAGGTTGGTGAACTTCAGATGATATTTTTCCAGCCAGTCACGTCTCTGTCCAGCTGATAATTAACATAATTACTGCAGATGTTCCTCCAGGTGTTCCTCTTCCACATCACTTGCTTTTTGTTGTTGTCCGAGTTCCAACTTTTCCTGCCATCAAACTCAAAATGAGTTTGTATTTTTCATGAAATGGTCAAATATCACATTCAATGTGTTTTCTGTGTTCTGTTGTGAATAAAATCCCTTTATTGGTTTTATGTTTTCATTTAAATTTATCTGTGTCTCAGTTTTTTTTGAAGCAGAGTTGTAGGTTATAAATCAAACAATGTTTTACTCCAGATTTTCCCAGAAGTCTTGGGGATCATCCAGATGTCTTCTGGGTCTTTGTGTTGGTTCTGATCTCTGTCGTGGATCCATTTCTGTCCAGTTTGACTGTTGAATCCTGAACTGAGGCCAGTGAGGCCTGCAAAGCTTTAGATGTTGTTCTGGGTTCTTCTGTGACCTCCTGGATGAGTCGCTGGTTCTGTTGGAGTGATGTTGGCGGACCGGCTGGTTCTGAGGAGGTTCTCCACTGACTCACTGTGGTTTGCTGGAGTCCCAAAGCTTCAGACGCGGCTCTGGAACCCTTTCAGACTGATGGACGTCAGTGATTTTGTTTCTCATCTGTTTGTGAGCTTCTTCAGGTCCGGTCAGGATGTTGGTGCTGTTTGAGATCCTCTAGCTACTTCCTGTTGTCAGGCAGGTTCTGTTTCAGTGATTTCTAGATTCTACAGGTGTGGCGGGGATCAGCGGAACTGAACTTTCCAAAAGATGCAACCACAGTTCAGGATTGAGGGCCGATTTGGTTTGGATCGCCTTTACCTTTTAATAAATAACATTATCATTGAAAAACTGCTTCTTAAATGTATTTTTTTCCATCTGTAAAAGCAGGTTTTTGCTCTGCGTTGAACCCCAGCACAAAAACTCTGCAGTTTTACATTAGTGGTTCCGGAAACTGCTGTGCCCTGATTCAGAGCTTGTGTTCTCCATCCTGAGATGAATCTGGCTGGTTGGTGAACACGTTCTGCCCTCGTCTCTCAGCTTAACACACGTCAAACGCCGGCGGTGAAGCGGTACCTTCCCAGGCATGACTGCCTCGTGTCCGCTCATCATGCCGTGATGTCTTCTGGTCCAATCAAGTTCAGGATCTGCAGCAGCTGCTTCCTGGACTATCTGAAAGGCTCTAAATCTCAGAGAGCGTTGGCGTGTCTCCTCTGGAAGTCAGTGATGTCATCGTGAGTCAGCCTGCCTCCCAAGTAGATGCTGAGATTGAGAGGGTCGATGAGGACCGAGAGTCTACGGGGGCTGGTGACACCAGCACAGGCCGCCGTTCTGGCTATGTATCTAAAACATTTAATCACATTTCTGGGAAATAGCTTTTTTTTTTTTTTTTTCAAAGCTTAGGGCAAGAGGTGGTAAAAATAAACAGAAGCAATCAACAAACTAAGAAGAAGAAAAACAGAAAGAAGGTGGTACCTCCTTTTAATCCTGTTATTCTGTGTAGAAACCTAATAAAAATCCTCTGGTCATCATGGGTTTTAGCATCAGGCAAATACACACATCTACATATATTGTTTATTTTTGATTCTACCATTCTTTATTAGATGAACATGAAGTGAAACAGAAGACTAAAACCTTACAGGGAACTCTGAGAACCTGCTTATAGCTTCAGAGGATTTAAGGTCAGTTTCAGCAGGAATCATCAGCAGGTCTACAGACGTCTGGAAATGCACGCTTGGTTGTCAGTCTGCCGATGTGGAGTGTCCACGTGTTTATTAACACAATGCCCAGAGGGAAAGGCATCAGCAGTGGTCTTAGAGAAACAGTCGCTGGCGCACATCAGTCTGGTTGTAAAGAGTTGGAGTTCAACAATCTGCAGTCGATCTTCTCAGCTGATTTACCTCCAGGTCAGACGGAGAACCACTCAGAGGAGATGCAAAAACACACATGCGCTCCACCTCGGAGCCTCCAGGCCTCACTGAGCATGTCAGATGTTCAAGTCCATGACAGCAGAATCACAAGACGAGTTTCCAGAAGAGGAAAAAAAAAACATGGAAACAGGACTGAAGTTCACAAACCTGCATCTGGACAAACCAGCAGACATCTGGATGGATGAAACCAGAGACCAGAACCATGTTGGAGACCAGCAGGAACATCTCAGACCTCAAAGTTTTATGATGTCAGAGATTTGTGACGGTTGGTGTGTTTGAAGAGTGAAGTTAGAAAAACCATCAGGCGGCTAGAAATGAATAATAAATATATAACATAAATGAATCAGTCTCATTGCTTTGTAAATACTCTTAATAATTTATGCCTTTAATCTAATCCAATCTAAGTTTATATTTACATATATATTTAATCATTTTTTTCAAATTATTATAATTATGTTTTTAACTGTAATTTTTTTCATGTTTTATGTTTTTACATTTTAAAAATAAAAAAATCAAATCAAATTTATTTATAAAGCCCTTTTCATACACAAGTAACACAAAGTGCTTTACATCATAAAAACAATAATTTAACAAGAAGAAGACGAAGCAGGTATAGGATAGGATAATCAAATATTTTAAAATGGTCAGTCAGTTGCAAAGTCTTCATGGATGTATATAATTCATGCGTATATATGAATCTCACACGAACTCATACTCTTATGCGTGAAATAAGCAAATCAAATCAAAAGAAGCTTATCCCTCCTCCCAGAGCAGGTTCCACCTTTTATTCCACTGTAAATAAAATCCTGTTTCTCGTCCATCTCACTGGTAATAAAGTAATAAAATGTAAAAACTAATAATAATGCACTTCTGATTGATAGAAAGCTGTCATGTTGACAAGAACTTCATAAATGTTGTTAACCGCAGGGATAGGTTGCATCAGCTGCCGTGATTTTCTGACTTATTTGCCTCCATACACCCTTGAAACAACAGCAGCAGATCAAACACGTTAGTGCGTTTAAATCTCTCATGTTCGCCTCCACCGCTGGATTCATCTCTGCTCCCGAGAAGCTGCCGTTCTTTCCTCTCTGCCTCCATCCTTCAGGCCGTTCCACTTTGAAGTTGCATCTCGGCTGCATGAAATTTGAGATTAAAGTCCATCAGCTCAGGGCCCCGCCATCGACACGTGCACAGATGGAAACGAAAACACACAAAAACGGGGGGAGTTGTTGTTTTATAGCTTTAGAACGGAGCTGGGAGCCCTGAGTTGAAGCAGCTCTTTCAACCATTCACTTTTCTTCATTCGTCAGGTTGTTGAATCTCCAGACGTTTATAGAGATCCACCTGAGAACACGAAAGAGGAAACGCACCACGTATTTACAGCACCATGATTTATCAAGATGTACAACAAACTGTCCCGTGTATAATCTAATAAAGACCGGGCAGCGACTAGAGCTGAGCTTTCTATGTTTTGTTAAATTATTTAAAGATTTGATCTCATCCAGAAATCACTTACCCCACCTTTAATCCCCTATCAAAGACAAGAGAAGTCCAAAATCCTTAAATAAATCAAGGGTTTTTGCATCAAGAGCTGTTGTGGATGTGAATGATGCAGTCAGACTGAAGGAAGATCTGCTGAACATGAACACACTCAGAGGAAAGTACTGCTCTGACGCCATCACGAGGAAAAGCTGGAAGCCCAAACCATCGACTGTTTACTTTAACGACAGCTGTGATGCCGTTGATCTCATCAACAAACGGTCATGTGGTCACATGGTTCATTTAGCCATCAGTAGTTCCAAATACCTCAGTTCACTCCAGCTTATTTCACATGTTTAGTACAATTTACAACAAAATCATCTCAAGTCGCTTTGCACTAAAAGCACTCAAAGTTTAAAATTAATTACGATCGAATGATGTCCAAATAACATTCCAGTTCATTGTTCCAGATCAGTCCAGTTCATTGTAATTCATACATATTCCAATTCATAATCCAATTAGTTCCAATTCAGTTTAAAATAAAATTTCATGTAATTTGAATGGAGCCTGATTACTGAAGGTTCTCATTGTCCTGTTGAAAACTGCTCTGGTTCATAAAAGTTTCCTCAGATAAAACAGAGACCAGCTCTCAAGAGCTTTATATTTAAGGAGGAGAATTTTAAATTTGATCCTAAATTTAATGAGAATGAAGAGAAGCTCAGATTGCAGAAATGGGATCTCTCCCCCGATATGCATCAGAACTCTGGCTGCAGCATTTTGGATCAGCTGGAGTCATTTCAGAGTAATTTCAGGACAAATTACTAACAAGTTCCTTTACCGACCACTAGAGGCTGCAGTTCCTCTACCGACCACTAGAGGCTGCAGTTCCTCTACCGACCACTAGAGGCTGCAGTTCCTCTACTGACCACTAGAGGCTGCAGTTCCTCTACTGACCACTAGAGACTGCAGTTCCTCTACCGACCACTAGAGGCTGCAGTTCCTCTACCGACCACTAGAGACTGCAGTTCCTCTACCGACCACTAGAGGCTGCAGTTCCTCTACTGACCACTAGAGGCTGCAGTTCCTCTACTGACCACTAGAGACTGCAGTTCCTCTACCGACCACTAGAGGCTGCAGTTCCTCTACTGACCACTAGAGACTGCAGTTCCTCTACCGACCACTAGAGGCTGCAGTTCCTCTACCGACCACTAGAGGCTGCAGTTCCTCTACTGACCACTAGAGACTGCAGTTCCTCTACCGACCACTAGAGGCTGCAGTTCCTCTACTGACCACTAGAGGCTGCAGTTCCTCTACTGACCACTAGAGACTGCAGTTCCTCTACCGACCACTAGAGACTGCAGTTCCTCTACCGACCACTAGAGACTGCAGTTCCTCTACTGACCACTAGAGGCTGCAGTTCCTCTACTGACCACTAGAGACTGCAGTTCCTCTACCGACCACTAGAGGGTCTGTCTTCAACAGTGAGTCAGTCTCCATTGACCTCCATGTTAAAATGTCCAACTTTACAGCAGAAATAAACATATTTAATGCCAGGTCCAAACTCGTTTTGGTCTCTGCAGAAAAATTTTACATCCATGATAGCTGTATAAGGTTAAAATGTACCACATCGGGTAAGATAATGTAAAACCACAAATGCTTGGACAATTTAGGGTGTTGTCTTTTGACTGGAAGTGTAATTGTATGATGTCAAATGTCCAGTGGTCACTTTAGCTATACCTTTAGCTACATTTTAGCTACTACCTGGCAGTGCTAGTTTCAACTCTGGCTGCACTGCATTTCAGCTCCTACAGCGCTCGTTTCAGTTCTTGCGGCACTTGTTTCAGCTCCTACAGCGCTCGTTTCAGTTCTTGCGGCACTCGTTTCAGCTCCTACAGCGCTGGTTTCAGATATTTCATCCACATGGCACCCTGCTGGGTTCCAGGGTTGTGTGTGGCCCCGCTCCTCTTGTCAAACTAAGACATTTTCTCTGAAGTCAAAGCACATTTCTGAAACTACTCTGCTTAATGAGAAGCACAGACGGATGATAAATCACCACAAATAGAATTGGTGAGTTTTCAATCGCTAAGTTGGAATTTAAAAATGACACACAGTATAAATAAAAACAGCCATTTGAGTTCTTTATTCTCCACATGAATGGTTCAGGTACTTCTGAAGAATTAAAAATCAATCTTCTAATTCATTTTCTTGGTTACTGATCAATCTCAGGCTTTGTTAAAGATTAAGCTCTTTATTTTAGTGTTAAAATGATCGATCCATTTACCATTACAGCACTGATATTGTACCGTTATGTCCTAAACTTTTTCAGTAATTACAGTCAAATGTTGTGGTTTTTTTCTCGCTGCTCCCTCTTCTGTGGTGGGTGCCTTAGCTTTTTAACATTTAGAACTGCAGACTCAAGGGATTGCTGTAAACCCCTTTATTATGGACCTCATCAGTTTGAATGAATGTTTAAGACATTTTTTTATGAGACTACTGTGACCATTTCAGCCAGAATGTAGGCCCGCCAGAATAAAGGGGATAAAGATGTCTGCTGACGTGGTGACTGTGTGAGGTCAGCCTGTCCTGGCGGAGCGGAGCAGCCGTCTCTGATGATCCTCCGGGCAGCTTGCTGAACACGTCTCAGCATTAGCATTTCATCATTTCCTCCAACCCTGATGTAACTGTCGCTGCTGCTTTTCTCTGATCCCCCGGGGACAGAGGCTCAGAGCCGGACCTCCTGACCTCTGGGATTGTCTGTCAGTCCGGCCCTCTTCTCCTCACAGCATGTCGGCGGATCTAACGCGCGTCCATCTTCTCCCTCACATCCATTCTTATTTTCAGCTCCGTCCATCTTTTGTTACAGCTGGTCAGTGTGATGTCGCTGATCAGATAACAGATTCAAACAGACCCAGTAATGACGCTTGTGCTGCTTTGAAAATTCTCCCGTCAGAGGCTTTTGCAAAGGTCAGATGTGTGATATGCTGACAAAATGAAACTAAAACCACTTAAAGAGCCTTTAAAGGGATATTTCTGTGTTTCTAAAGAGGTTTTTAAAGCGTTTCATCTGCAGCAGGCAGCAGTCACGATGCTCTGAGCAGATATGGACGTAAAAATGTTTGTAGTTCCAAACAAATCTCCTAAATATTTCTGTCATTCTCAGTTGTAACTACGTCAATGCCTTTTTTCAGGAGTGTCACCATGGTTACCATCAGAGGTTGTTCGTGGGTCGTCAGGTTTCCTGAAAAATGGGAATTTTCGTCAAAATTAAAAATCTAGCAAAAATCATAATTATATCTTTTGTACTAAAATCACAAATCTTAGTTAAAAAAAATTTTTTTTTGATAAAGAACTCTTGATATTCTTTTAAAAACACATAATTTTATTGTAAATTTAAAACTTTTAAAGATCAAAACTTGTGCTCATGAAATCTCAAATTTTAACAAACAAACAGCTTTTAAGTCAAAATGAAAAATCTGTTTTCCTGTCCAGAGACAACTAAAAGGAAAAAATAAATATATTGTTTTTTGTTTATATATGAATAAATGAGTTATTTATATTTAGGCTCATACACAAGGCAATTCAAAGTGCTTTACAGATGCATAAAACCACAAGAAGGAACACAGAATTATTCCATAAATTATACAAGCATAAACATAATCATTAATAAATTAAATAAAAAATGAAGAGTGCAGATAAAATCCTTCCAGTCATCATCTTCACATCTAAACAGAACTGTTTTCAGTCTGGATCTGAACATTATCAGAGTTCAGGTCTGTCTCACATCTTCTGGAAGACTGATCCAGATTTTAGGAGCATAAAACTGAAATGCAGCTTCACCTTGTTTAGTCCTGACTCTGGACACCAGCAGGAGAGCAGTACCTGAGGTTCTCAGAGTCCAGGTTGGTTTATATGGCTCATATGGCTCTCCTGGTTCTAGTCAGGACCAGTGCAGAGACCTCAGGACTGGACCAATATGGTTATAGATCCTGGTTCTAGTCAGGACCAGTGCAGAGACCTCAGGACTGGAGCAATATGGTCGTATCTCCTGGTTCTAGTCGGAACCAGTGCAGAGACCTCAGGACTGGACCAATATGGTCGTATCTCCTGGTTCTAGTCGGAACCAGTGCAGAGGCCTCAGGACTGGACCAATATGGTTATAGATCCTGGTTCTAGTCAGGACCAGTGCAGAGACCTCAGGACTGGACCAATATGGTCGTATCTCCTGGTTCTAGTCGGAACCAGTGCAGAGACCTCAGGACTGTACCAATGTGGTCGTATCTCCTGGTTCTAGTCGGAACCAGTGCAGAGACCTCAGGACTGTACCAATGTGGTCGTATCTCCTGGTTCTAGTCGGAACCAGTGCAGAGACCTCAGGACTGGACTAATATGGTTGTATCTCCTGGTTCTAGTCGGAACCAGTGCAGAGACCTCAGGACTGGACTAATATGGTTGTATCTCCTGGTTCTAGTCAGGACCAGTGCAGAGACCTCAGGACTGGACCAATATGGTTATAGATCCTGGTTCTAGTCAGGACCAGTGCAGAGACCTCAGGACTGGACCAATATGGTCGTATCTCCTGGTTCTAGTCGGAACCAGTGCAGAGACCTCAGGACTGTACCAATGTGGTCGTATCTCCTGGTTCTAGTCGGAACCAGTGCAGAGACCTCAGGACTGTACCAATGTGGTCGTATCTCCTGGTTCTAGTCGGAACCAGTGCAGAGACCTCAGGACTGGACTAATATGGTTGTATCTCCTGGTTCTAGTCAGGACCAGTGCAGAGACCTCAGGACTGGACTAATATGGTCGTATCTCCTGGTTCTAGTCAGGACCAGTGCAGAGACCTCAGGACCGGACTAATATTGTTGTATCTCCTGTTTCTAGTCAGGACCAGTGCGGAGACCTGAGGACTGGACTAATGTTGTGAGACTTGGCCCCCACCTGTCCTCCACCCGTATGCTGAGCACCGGCTCTCCTCAGGGCTGTGTGCTGAGCCCCCTCCTGTACTGCCTGTACACCAACGACTGCAGTCCGACCCACAACAACAACCTCATAGTGAAGTTCGCTGACGACACTACGGTGGTTGGACTCATCTGGAAGGGGGACGAGGCAGCCTACAGAGAGGAGGTCCTGAAGCTGACAGCCTGGTATTTAGAGAACAACCTCTGCTCTGAACACCAAAAAAAAAAAAACAAGAAGATCATCGTTGACTTCAGGAAACACAACACCGACCCAGCCCCCCTCTACATCAATGGCGAAAGAGTGGAACGGGTCCACACCTTCCGGATTCTTGGCGTCCTCATCTCAGACAGCATCTCCTGGTCTGAGAACGTCACCGCCATCACCAAGAAGGCTCAGCCGCGGCTGCACTTCCTGAGAGTCCTCAGGAGATACAACCTGGACTCCAACCTGCTGCTGACCTTCTACCGCTCATCCATCGAGAGCCTGCTGACATACTGGACTACAGTCTGGTACGGCAGCTGCACCGCTGCAGACAGAAAACGGCTCCAGAGGGTGGTGAAAGCAGCGCAGAGGATCATGGGCCGCCCTCTCCCCTCCCTGTCGGACATTTACACCTCCCACTGCCTCAGCAGAGCCACTAACATCATGAAGGACAGCTCCCACCCCGGCTCTGACCTGTTTGACCTGTTGCCCTCAGGAAGACGCTACAGGGTCATCAGGTCCAAAACCAACAGACTAAAAAACAGTTTCTTCCCCAAAGCCATAACTGCCTTGGACCAGTTTGTGCAATATTCCACCAGATGTGTAAACTAAAAAAAAAAAAAAAAAAAAAAAAAAATCTGTTTATAGCATCTGTTTATAGTATCTGTATATAGTATCTGTTATGTCGTCTCAGGATTTGACCGTACACCTTATATCCTTATACCCCCACCTTCCTTTATTCGTACTACCTCGATTATTTGCACTATTTTGCTTTACACTGCATATATTTTGTACAACCTCGATCATCTGCACTATTCTCTCTATATTGCATATCTTTGCACACTGATCCGCACTGTTTGTACTTTGCACTCTTTTTTGCACTGTAACTGGAGATGCTGCTTTAAATCTCATTGTACCTATGTGCAGTGACAATAAAGGATTCTATTATATTCTATTCTTGTATTTCCTGGTTCTAGTCAGGACCAGTGCAGAGACCTTAGGACTGGACTAATGTGGTCGTATCTCCTGGTTCTAGTCAGGACCAGTGCGGAGACCTCAGGACTGAACTAATATGGTCCTATCTCCTGGTTCTAGTCAGGACCAGTGCGGAAACCTCAGGACTGGTCTAATATGGTCGTATCTCCTGGTTCTAGTCAGGACCAGTGCGGAGACCTTAGGAGTGGTCTAATATGATCGTATCTCCTGGTTCTAGTCAGGACCAGTGCGGAGACCTTAGGAGTGGTCTAATATGATCGTATCTCCTGGTTATAGTCAGGACCAGTGCAGAGACCAGAGGAACTTTCTCAGGAGTTTTCCCTGATCAATTCCAGTATTGGGCCGTAACTCTCATGTATTCATCCACCTGGCTGGCTGGCTGCGATTTGTATTTTAACTGCTCAGTCCTATTTTTGGCATCCCCGGGAGGTATGGATGACTCTGAAAACACAGTGGGATGTCATCATTAAATTGGCAGTTGATTATGGGAAGTCTACCTGTGGAGTGTATGAACATGTTTCTTAATGCTACAGGCCATCTATTTTAGCCCTCATGTCACAAATAGGTAGGTTCTTTTCGATCCTCAATAGACCACAGAGGCAGGTGGAAATGTTTATTGTAACACTTTATTGTAACAACAATAGTAAACAGACAATGGTATAATTCGGCTCACTGGAGTAAAAATCTGGGCCTTAAAATCTGTAACCAATAATATTGGCGAATTAAAAATAGGAAGAGAGGAGTTTCGATTAAATGGTTTAGCCACTGAAATAGACAGTTGTCAAGACCTAGGTATATCACTACACTGCAACAAAGAAAATTTCAAATCAAATAAGGATCACAACAAGAAGTGATGGATCAACCACTACAGACTAAAAAATAAATCCACAAAACACACACATGCAACACGACAGTAGAGCAGGTCTCAAAGAAACGTCTATGGTGACTCCAAACCCCTTCAACCCCCTCCCCACATCAGATTTCTTATTTCCTAGATAACAATAATTACCAGAAGACAGTCAGACTCCTAAAAATGAAGATATCAATTAAAATATTCGGCAAAAGTAAAATAATAATAAAAGAGACAGTTGATAAAAGTCAACAATAAAAGTCAATGACTATATGATAAGACAATAGTCTCACTCAGTCTTTGCTGTCCTGCCCAGGGCCCGTCTGTGCATCTGCCTCAGAGCCTGCGAGTGCTGGGGAAGCCCTGGTGCACCGCACCAAGGAGTAGGCGCCCTAGCAGCCCTAAACGGAAAAGGCAGAAGCCGCGGGCTCCTTCTCGTCAGGAAGTGGAGGCCCTGCGAGCAGAGGTAGAGCAATTGAAGGCCCTGGTGAGGCCCCAGCCATCCACACCCACAATCGTGTGTGATCATGGGACCTGGTGGATGAGCATGATGATGCCATGTCCATGAGGGCTTCCAATTTGCGATTCCAGGCTATTGAAGGGGGTTCTAGCCCTGGGGGCGAGTCTTCCCCCATCCACCCTTGCGGGGAGGGGGGATCCCCCAAGCACAAAGGTGCAGGATGGCTCGGCATCATCCTGGAGGAGTTCCAGCAGCACGGAGCCTGCAGAGGGGCCCTGCCTGCTGCTAGCTACACTTCAAGCCCCTTTGGCCTGGGTTGGCCTGGATGATGCCCCGGCCGCTCCGCCCGTGGGGAACCCGTTCTTACGGGGGACCCTTGTGCCCCCCCCGTTTGAAGTGCCGCCCTCACCAGCCTTCCTAAAAGAGCTGGAGCGCTGTTGGAGGCAAAGGCCTTCGCCCATCATGGCAGAGATGCCAGGACCCTGGCCTCTATGTGGGAGGCAGATGCACATGGATTACGTCACATGCCCCCGGTGGACCAGTGTATCGCCTCACTCGGTCTTTCTCCTGATGAGGCACTGAGAGATAAGCCTCGCTGCCTGAGTGCACAGTGCTTCTCACCAAGGCTTATGACATAGCCGCTTGGAAGGCCCGTATCGAAAACTCCCTCTCTGTACTTCTTCTGGCCCAGTCCCAGATGGTGCAGCCAGAATGAAAGGAGCTGGGGGACACCAATGATGCGGCCCTTCATGCCTTCAGCCTGATGGCCAGAGAACTCGGTCAACTCATGTCCACCTTGGTGGTCATGCATTGCCAAGTATGGCTGGCCCAGGCACCGATGTCAGACGACTGTAAACAGAGTTTACGTCATCTTCCCGTGTTGCCTGGGCAGTTGTTTGGACCAGAGGCTGAGAAGGCTCTAGACCGCAGGAAGCAGTCGAGCCAAGCCTCTGAGGTTTGGGGTGGTCGGAGGGGGGGCATGCCGCCTCCTGCTCCGCGTTCTGGGAAACGTGGAACGTGGGATCCCAGAGGGTCATACCAGATGACGCCTCCATCTCCGCAGCCTGCCACGAGCCCTTGGCCTCGGCCTAGGGGAGAGCAGAACCTACCCAGCCAGCTGCAACGTCCGCAGGGACAAACCTCCAAATAGAAAGCAAAACGGGGCACGAGGGTCCGGGGCCAGCGGCTTGCAGGTTCTCGCAACGACACCTGGACTACTGGGCAGCCCACACCCAAGACGTGTGGGTCCTGCAAACTATGTCCCAGGGTTACAGATTGCAGTTCTGCCACCGGCCCCCACCCCCCTCCGGCATCAGGATGACTTCTGTCACAGATCCTGCGAAGGCCCACATTTTGCTGCGGGAGATAACCACGCTTCTGGACAAGGGGTCTATCACAGCCGTGCCCCCTTGTACACGGAACGATGGGTTTTACTCCATGTATGTCATGATCTGAGGCAGGATAGAGGACCCATGAGCAGGAGTTCTCAAAAAAAAACCAAAAAGGTTTATTAAACCAAAACATAAAATACAAAAACACAAAATGCAAAATACAAAAATACAAACCAAACACAAAGTCCAGGGCAAACAGAATCCAAACGGGGAAACAAACAGAGCAACCGGCAGGGAAACTCACAGGAACACAAGACAATGGACCAGCACAGACAGAGGAGATGACAAGA
Organism: Hirundichthys speculiger; assembly: GCA_018398805.1. NCBI lineage: Eukaryota > Metazoa > Chordata > Actinopteri > Beloniformes > Exocoetidae > Hirundichthys > Hirundichthys speculiger. Next base: position 693,017 of record JAGFBZ010000636.1, on the reverse strand, counting down.
CTTAAATACACAGGTCAACAAATGAGAGGCAGGTGCAGGGGATCAAGGTAACGAGGGGAAGGAAGCAAAGCAGAAAACAACAGAGACAAGACAGACCTTCAAAGTAAAACAGGAAACAGAGCAGACGTGAGACAGGGAGTGATGCCAACTTGACAGACACACACACACAGGGCTGTCATGGCCGACCCAGGCCATGACACATGTACATCGTGGTACCAAACACGACAAAGCGCTGGCCCGTTCTGGATCTCAGGGGGCTCAACGAGTATCTGAAGGTCCTACTCTTCCGCATGCTCCGTACTAGCAACGTCCTTCAGGCCGTCGCTCCAGGGGAGTGGTCCACTTCCATAGGCCTGAGAGACGCTTATTTTCATGTGCCCGTCCATCCGGCCACAGAAAATATCTCCGGTTCGGCTTTCAAGGGAGTGCCTACCAGTTTGCAGTCCTCCCATTTGGCCTGTCTCTGGCTCCTTGGATTTTTACGAAGTGTGTGAGGGCGGCCTTGACACCCCTGTGCCTCTCTGGGGTCAAGGTCCTCCCATACCTTTATTTGTGCCCCCTCGTTCCAAGAGGCGGAGCTAACTACGGCTCGAGTTCTGGAGCACGTTGAAGCTCTGGGCATGTTGGTGAACCATGAAAAGAGCTCACTGACTTCCACCCAGCGGACCACATTCATTGGCCTTGCTCTGGACTCTGTGTCCATGCAGGCATGGCCAGCGATGGAGCGAGTGGTGCTGCTCCACTCCTTCCGTCTGGGGGCACGTCTAAGGGCCTGATTTACTAAAGGTTTGCGTGCGTAAAAACGTGTGCAAACTTGACACCACCCGCAAACCAATGCGCAAGCTGATTTACTAACAGCGTGCAAAGAGGACTGCGCCTCTCAAATCAGCAAAATAGCACACGCTGTTCATTTAGCACTTTTGCTCTGATGAATAATCAATATGGGGCGTACCCGCCAGAAAGCGCAAAATACTGGGAGGGGAAAATGCAAATAGGTCCATTTACCACGCGCAATGAGATTTACCAACCCTGAAAGTAATTGCGGGGATTGTGATTGCGTCTGTATTTAGTACGTTCGAAAAGAAGGTGCTATTCTGTCCAGCATTACGCACCGATGGCTGCTGTTATTGTGGCAAGAAGGCGACATCCCCAAAATCAAAGAATACGCAGAGAGAGAGTCTTTCGGACTCGTGTAAATTTGTTTGCACATGCAAAAGGAGAAATATTTTATTTGAATGTTAAATCGAGTATTATTCAGCAAAAGGTTGCCACAGGAGGCACCAGGGTTTCCGTTGTCTGGTAATTGCTGGACTTTGTCTGGTAAAATATGCGGAAGTCCGGGATTTTATAATCTCTCCGGTCAAAATGTCCGGTGAAAATACTCCTCCCAAGTACAATTTCAGTTGTAATAAAATGGGTTATTTCCACATCATTTTATGAAAAACGCCTCGGGATTCTCCCAGAGGAGCTGGTGGAAGCGGCCGGGGGATCTGGACCTCTGAAGCTGCTGCCCCAGCGACCCGACTTCGGATAAGCGGAAGCTAATGGATGGATGGATGGATGGATGGATGGATGGATTTTATGAAAAAACATATACTTCTTTTACGAATGAGTAGTGTGAGGACGAGTCGGCTCCAGCCACAGCTCCACTCATTGATGCCACAGCTGCGCGCAGAGACGCATCTCCGTAATGACAGCGCTCCGCGGTTATGGGGGCTTGAACTTCTCAACGGCCACTTAACCATCCGTCTTGTTTGCCGAAGTTTTATTAAAGGCCACTTTTTCTTTAGTTCCTCGCCTTATATCTTGCCACCTTCTTTTAACCTCATCTGCCGTTCTTTTTGTCTTACCAACTGCATTTATTCTATCGCAGATTTTCTCCCATATTGCGTTTCTTTTGGTAATGTTTAAATTTCTTTGCTTTAGTTCATGAATGTGTTTATTTGCCTCTTCCACTAATATCTCTAACTCCAACTCGTCAAATTTCATTTTGCGCTTGCGTCTATCCTGCTTTCCAATCAGACTCTCCATGGCGCAAACCGTAAGACACGCAACACCTCATTTAAATACTGCGGTTTGCACCCGTTATCAATTGCGCGAGCATTCTTAGTTGATCACCCGCAAAACACACAACAACAGCACGCGCAAACTTTTTCAGTGCACACGCAATTTAGTACTCTTTATTTAGGATCTTAGTAAATCAGGCCCTAAGTGTCCAGATGTGGCTCAGACTGTTGGGGATGCTGACTGCAACCTCAGCCATAACACCCCTGGGGTTGCTGCACCTACGCCACCTGCAGCGGTGGTTCATCAGTCTCCACCTGGATCACCGTGTGCACTGGCGAGTCATGGTCAGGCTGACCTGACCGTGCATGGCTCTTCTCCGGCAGTGGAGGGACCGCCGGTTCCTCCTCCATGGAGTTCTGCTCGGCTCCGTTCCTGGGAGATGGGAGGTGGTGACAGCAGACACCTCCCCCTCAGGCTGGGGTACTGTGTGGCAGAGCAGGTCAGTCCAGGGGACCTGGGGCCCTCGACGGCGACAGCTGCACATCAATGTGCTGAGCTGCAGGCCGTCTACTTGGCGTTGAAGCACTTCTTGCCCTGTCTCAGGGACAAGCACGTGCTTGTCCGCACAGACAGCACCTCGGCAGTGTTTCACATCAACCACCAAGGTGGAACGAAATCCCTGGCCTCGCTGAGAGGGGCCCGTATGCTTTTGATGTGGGCCTATCGTCACCTGGCATCCTTGAAAGCTGTGCACTTGCCAGGCAGAATGAAATCTGTGGCGAACGACCCGTCACGCCAGGCGCTGCCCCCTGGGGAATGGCGACTGCATCCCCAGGTGGTACGACAGATATGGGATCGGTTTGGGGAGGCCCAGGTGGATCTGTTTGCCTAACAGAGTTCAGCACACTGTCCTCTGAGGTTCTCCCTGACGGAGATCAGTGCGCCACTCAGGCTGGACGCCCTCGCCAATTCATGGCTGGAGGGCCTCCTCTATGCCTTCCCCCCCACACCCCTGATCCTACCTACACTGCACCGGGTGCAGGCCTCAAACCACAGGGTTCTCCTGGTGGCCCCCAGATGGCCGACGAGGTTCTGGTTCCCCATGATGTGCACCCTCCCTGTGAGGACGGACCTCTTGTCACAATTGGAGGGGAGGGTCTCGCATCCGGCACCAGGCCACCTCCAACTCTGGGTGTGGCCGCTGAAAGGGGCTGGCAGCCCGTAGTTGGCTTGAGACCCTCGGTCTGTGAGACACTGCATCAGGCGAGGGCACCCTCCACACGGCAGACGTACAGGCACTACTGGGCGGGGTTTTCCCAGTGGTGTAGTGAGAAGGGATTGAACCCCATGGCCTGCCTTTTGCCCGATATCCTGAATTACCTCCAGGATCTCTTGGATAGCAGTCGGGCGGCTTCCACACTGAAGGTCCATGTGGCTCCCTGTCCACCCACCACTGCTTTATAAATGGCAGGCCAGTGGGTGACGATCGCTGGGTGACGCAGCTCCTGCGCTGTGCCAGGAGGTTGCACCCCCCGAGGCGGAAACACACGGCCACTTGGAACCTGCCCATGGCCCTGTGGGGCTTGAGTGAGCCCCCATTTGAACCACTATCAAAGGCGGCCTTGCGAGAGTTGTCATTTAAGACCTCATTCCTACTGGCTGTCACTACGGCCAAACGTGTGGGCGAGCTTCATGCACTCTACATCAGCTCTACCTGCCTCCGCTGGAAGGCAGGCAGCGCAGGAGTGACACTGTGGCCTAACATTGCCTTCCTGCCAAAGGTTTTGCCTGCTGCCCATATGAACATGGTGATTGAACTGGATACGTATTGCTCTCCTCCCTTCGCTTCCGAGGCAGATGAGAGGGTGAACTTGCTGTGCCCTGTCCAGGCCATGCAACAGTACATCACAGCAACACAGAGCTTCCGGCGCTCAGAACAGCTGTTTGTGTGCTATGGCGAGAAGTCTAAGGGACAGCCTGTGTCTAAACAGAGGCTTCCCCACTGTGTGGGTGAGGCCATCAGGCTGGCCTACATGGTGACGGGTTCACCTCCCCCTTCGTGCGTTTTTTGTCATTCTGCCAGGGGCGTGGCCGCTTCGTGGGCAGCAATCAAGGGGATGTCACTGCAGGACATCTGCGCAGCAGCATCCTGGGCGACGCCCTGTACCTTTTCCAGGTTCTATCGCCTCGATGTGGCATCCGGGTCTTGACTGGCAGCAACCATCCTTCCTTTGGCCTGTTCCGATTGACCAGCGGGTGAGTGTCGGTCCCTCGTGACACTGCTGGTATAAGTCATCCACTTTGTTTACTGCCACTGGCAGTCAGGAGGGAACGAAACAGAACATACCGTTAGCGCTACGGTAGCCGACCGGTCACAGATGTGACTTTGTTTATATAAAATCTCGACCTGCACAGAGTGCGAAAAGACACATCCACTTTGTTTACTGCCACTGGCAGTTATCCAGGAACTCACAGAACCATAGTTACCTACGTAACTTTGGTTAGTTAACCTGATGAAATGCATCCCGATCATAGCAGAGTTAACGCGACCTTATTTAAACATTACTGCTATGAATAATCTCAATAGTAATTTTACATTTTAACGAGTGGAACTGACCGTGCTTTGTAGAAGAACAAGAAAAGACCATCTGAAACTGCGAAACGGCTTCTTTGTGGCCAATAACGCAGTAGCTGGGTCAATAATAACAACACAGTTGGGTTAAAGGTGGGGTAGGTGTTGTTTTTTTGCAACACTTTTTACAATATTGCCTGAAAACCTTTTCACATTCCCTAGCACCCACTGAAATAAAATGTTTGCAAAAAAACTAAACGTTTTGGTTCAGTCTAGAGGGTATAATCTGTGGGAATTATGATTGTGCTGTGTGGAATATATTTTGCTTGCATAGAATAGACATATATACTCAAATGTATTCTTCAAATGTATTCTTCATCAAGTGGTAAAAGAGGCCTGCATCTTTTGACTATGGGGTTAAAAGGACAGGCACTAAAAAGACAACTGGGCTGTGTCAGGGTGATAGGTTCTTATTAGAGGAAGGAACTGTTTTGGCACAGTGGGGGAGTTTGCTTTGAAACTACCATAAAAGTGATTGTATCTAGCCAAATGTTTTAAGCCCTGCATGTGTCAATAAAACCAGCCTGTGAGCTGCAGAGAGTCAGAATTCAGCTGGGCGAGCAGGAGGACAGACCGCGGGGTCTTTCAGCTGAATTCTCACTTTGCAAAGGCGAAATTTGAGAGTGTCATGACTATTATTGAATTCAAATTAATCTCATTTTGAGTCCACAGATCAGCAGTCCGGGGAAGGTCAGGTTGACCACAACAAATCAGAGAAAAACTCTAACCAATCAAAATAGTGATCATCACTATTTTGATTGGCTGCATAATACGTCCATCAAATATCAATGCACTCCCACTCACCCCTCCCTCCCTCCCTGCGTTTGATGTAGTCGTGAATCGTGTGAAGGCGTGGTTTCGAGGGGTGGGCTGAAGAGGAGGAGGCGGAGCCTTTGGGAGGAGGGAGAGAGTGTATATTTTCAAAATCTCACTTGAGTTGGATTGCTGGAACCGTTTTTCAAACAACACCTACTCCACCTTTAAAACAACCTGACTGAATGCTGACCGTTATTTTTGAACTGTTTTTTCTTTTTTTTTTTTTTTTTTTTTACATTTGCTATAGCTGTCTGGTTATATGCGTTAAGTGGTGTGGTATGGTACGTTGTATACTTGTTTACTGGCCTGCTCATGGATGTGGATCTGAAAACCTGGACCTGGAATCATCATCAGATTTACAGGGATTCTGCTGTCTGTCGTCACCATAATAGCTACTAAGAATATGTGGAGCTTGCTTTATATAATAGCAAAATGCCACAAAAGCAACCTCAAATGCACAATTATGTGTGCACACGCGTGTGTGCGCTTCCTAGCAGTGATCTTCACATAAAGACAACTGTCTACTACAGCGGTCTACAGTGCTGTGTAAATAATTACTGTAAGCTTCAGTACTACTTTTAAGTTATTGCCACAATTAATAAACAAAACAATCTTTTAAAGATAAAAAAGAGGAGAACCAAACCTTGCTCGTGTCATCTGGATCCAGCCCCTCTGTCAGTTGTGAAATGGGTGCTTAAAGGAAGTTGTTGCTTTTAAAATCTTAAATAACTCAGCAGATGGGGTTAAATTGACCCAGGGGTTGGGTTACTGTAGCCTGGTATGATCACAAACACTGACCTAACTAATAACCCAACAGCTGGATCAGATTAAACAACCCAACAGTGGTTAAATTAACCCAATGAAAATACCAAACCACTTTAACCCAGTGGTTGGGTTGAGAAAATAACCCTGTATTTTTTAGTGCGTATAAAACTCTATATTTTATTATTTATATAAACATTTAAAAGATAAAGATAGATTCATTTTTTTGGGGCAAAATCCAAACTTTTCGACATGAAATAGGACTAAAGTTATGCAATTATGCAAAATTGTTAAGTTTCTGCCCTAAAATCATAAAGTTTTGTTGTACAAAAAACAAACAAAAATAAATAAAGTGTTTTACTTTTAAATACTTTGAAATCACATTTTGCACAAGTTTGTCTTAATTGATGGAACATATTGAATCGATCTGGCATATTGAATCTACAGGTTGTGTTTCTTGAAGTGTCATTGGGTTCTTTTAATAGACTCCACCCACGCAGCAACTCTGGTTGTCATGGAGACCAGCGGTGGGTTCCTGATGGAGGCTCCTGATCACTGAGATGATGCAGCTCTCTGCACCGGAGAACTGTCAGGACTTCATTCCAGCTGTTGGTGGAGCAGCGATGTTCAGCCCTCTGGAGCGTTCTGCAGTGAGAAGAGAGCTGGGAGACGGAACATCTCCATCTGCTCCAGGCTTCTGAGTGGAGAGTGATTTTGTTTTGATGCCTGTTCCTTAATAATGCAGAGCGTGTGCATGTTTAACGTTTAACCAAATGTGCTTCAAGCATTTCTCTTGTAAAAACCTGCAGGACTTTGTTGGATCGGTCATAAACAGTCCGTTCAAGTTGGAACGGGTTTTTTATGGTCAACTTCAGCAAGTCGAGGCTGAAGAAAACATTCGGTCATATTATCTGTTTGCTTCTTTGATCTAAGTGTTGTTAAAGTGAGAAGATTATTATCACTGAACTTCTGTACTGTTGGAACAATACAGCCTTGTCCTCACCTTTATGATGTGACAAAGAAGCTGCCATGGCTAAGTAAGTAAGTAAGTAAACTTTATTTATACAGCGCCCTTCACAGACCATGGTCACAGAGCGCTTCACAATTAAAATAAAAATTAAAAAACACAGTAAAAGATACATACAAATTTAAGATTAACAGGCCAAGACAACACATTTATGATCATAACAGCCCCAAGACAATTAGGCAAAAGCCTGCACAAATAAAAAGGTCTTTAGTTGCCTTTTGAAGGAGTCAACAGACTCCATGGAACGCAGAGAGAGCGGAAGATCGTTCCAAAGCCTGGGAGCAATGGCCTGGAAGGATCGGTCTCCTCTGGTCCGGAAGCGAGTACGAGGAACCATCAGCAGATTCTGATCCACAGACCTCAGAGCCCGAGCTGGGGTGTAGGGCTGGATCAGATCGCTGATGTAAGGTGGAGCCTGACCATGCAAAGCTCTGAAAGTTAAAACCAGAATTTTAAAATTGATCCTAAAGGAAACTGGCAGCCAATGAAGAGCTTTGAGAATAGGGGTTATGTGTGACCTCCTATTAGAGCGGGTCAGAATTCTTGCTGCGGAATTTTGCACTAGCTGCAGGCGAGACAGCTCCTTCTTGTTTAGACAAGAGAACAAACTGTTACAATAGTCCAAACGCGAAGACACAAATGCGTGAATGACCAGCTCCAAATCATTTTGCGACAACATTTTCCTGAGTTTAGAAATATTCCTCAGATGAAAGAAGCAATTCCTTGTCAGCTGTTTGCAGTGTTGCACTAATGACATGTCTTTGTCAAACACAACACCCAGGTTTCTTAGGCTCGGTTTAACAGACCGGCCCAAGTCACCCAAATACTGGTTAATCCCAGGAATGGAGTCATCAGGGGCAATAACCAGGGTTTCAGTTTTGTCCACATTTATCTGCAAGGTGTTCACACTTAGCCATTGATTAATCTCCACCAAGCAATAAACTAAGGAATTTAGCCTGTGGAGCTCAGTCGGCTTAAAAGAGCAGTACAGCTGAATATCATCTGCAAACATGTGGTAGGAGACATCATTAAATCTCTGGATGATTTTTCCCAAGGGGATCAAGTACAACAAAAATAATAAAGGACCCAAAACAGAACCTTGGGGGACTCCACACAAAAGATCTGCTGACCCAGACCTTATTTGGTTAGCTGTGACACTAAAGCTATGCCCAGAGGGGTATGACGAGAACCAATGAAGAACTGAACCTGACAGTCCTACTTCATCCCTCAGCCTTCTCAACAGGATTTGGTGGTCGACGTGTCAAAGGCTGAGGACAGATCTAAGAGAACTAGAACAGTGCATTTTCCCGAATCAGCAGACATCATAATGTCACTGGACACTTTCAGCAAGGCTGTCTCCGTAGAGTGATGTTTGCGGAAACCAGACTAAAATGTCTCATGGATGTTGTTTTGATCCAGGAATAATGACAGCTGCTCAGAGACCACCTTCTCTAGGATCTTGGACAAGATTGGTAGCTTAGAGATCGGCCTGAAATTACTGAGGACAGTCGGGTCTAAGCCTGTCTTTTTGAGTAAAGGCTCCACTATAGCATGCTTAAATGCATTGGGAAACACACCGGAGCACAGAAAAAGGTTAACCATTTTGGTAACCCAGGGGCCAATTACCTCAAACACTTTCACAAAAAGCCTACACGGAAGGACATCCGATGAGCAAGAGGAGAGTTTCATCTTGGTCACCAGTGCTGAGATATCAGCAAGAGTCACAGACCTAAATGAGGACCACAAGCTGGAGACAGGCTCAACGACAGCAGGGGTTCCACACAAAAGGGGAGGGATTTTCTCCTTGATCAACTTAATTTTGTCAGTAAAAAATCTCAATAATGCATTGCTGTCCGCTTCACAAAAAACAGGAGTAACTGGCGCAGCAGGACATACAAGAAAATTGATTGTGTTAAACAGCACTTTGGGATTTTTCTTATTAGCTGTTACCAGTTGACGAATAAAGTCTGATCTGGCATTTTCCACCATCTCATTGTATGAGGCCACAAGATCCCTGAGATGGAGCCTGTGCACCTCAAGGTTAGTGGATTTCCACAGACGTTCAGTCTTACGACAACGTCTCCTTAGACTCATGGTGTCTTCATTTATCCAAGGGCACACTTTTTTCTGAACTGACCAGCTTGATTTAACAGGTGCCACCTGATCCAGAATTTTGACACAATGATTGGTAAAACACTGAGTAAAATTGTCCACATCAAGGCAGTCCATAAACAGAAGAGGGTCAAACATAGCAGAGAAGCTGTCTGCAGTATTAGCAGAGATAACACGCCTCTGAGACCTAGCTACTATGGGCTTAGGCTCAGGGCTGAAGTGGAGATCAAACAGAACAAGACAATGATCACTGAGCTGGACGTCCTGTACAGACACATTTGAAATGTCTAGTCCAAGGGTAAAAACTAAGTCTAAAATGTGGCCTTTCTGGTGTGTGGGCTCAGAAACATGTTGCTCAAAGTTAAAAGCTTCAGTCAATGATAAAAGTTCCTTTGCGGAGCAAGATGAACCGTCATCAACAAGAAGGTTAAAATCTCCAAGGATAAGAACAGATTCCAACTTTATTATGGAGGATAAAAAGTCACTAAAATCCTTCAGAAACCCAGCAGCAGGTCCAGGGGGACGGTAGATTAACACACAGCAGAGTGGATTTGAAGATCCCACCATGACCATTTGGGACTCAAATGAAGTCAAATCCTGGGTCTGAGTCATTTTGCATGTGCAACTGTCCTCATATATAACGGCCAGACCCCCCCCACGACGGCAGGGGCGGGGTTTCCCGACAACAGAACAGCCAACTGGACAGAGTTCATTTAGATGAATAAACTCTTCCTCTCTCTGCCATGTCTCCGAAAGACACATTAAATCCAGCTTTTCTCTTGTGAAAAGATCGTTCAGAGAGAAGGATTTATTTGCAATAGACCGGGCATTCAACAGGCCGATATGCAGGGTCGATGACGTCAGGGAGGCAGTGTCCGCGGAGCGCATCGGGACTGGTCGAAGGCACATCCAGCGGTCATGTGGCCTCCAGCTGGACCTTGGGGGAGCCGGCGTAAACACGGAAGAGCGTGGAGGCGATGAGGACCATTGACCACTACTCCAGCGCTGTGTAGGCTCCAAGACTGTCCTTGTGGTCCAAGCAGACGAAAGCATGAATGTGCTGTCGCACACATTGAGGAGAGGGACCCGGCGCAGACACCTTACACGTTGTCCATGGCCGACGGCGGCAGAGCCCAGGCGTGCTGCAGCGCGTCGTCGCTTCACCTGGACACCAGAGCGCGAGCCTCTTCTCCTTGATTTCTTACAGACTGGGCCCGGAGCCCGACAAAGCAGCCAGAACTCAGGTGAGTCGGGGTTGATGAAAAAGGGAGGAGGAAACGCTTGTTTGTACCTGCCCCGTGTATCAAACATGCCCTCCATAGACTCTTTGATACGAAACAGAGCGTCCCGGTCATAGATCCGTAAAGCTGAGACACATCCATATGAAATACGGGCTGATATGATCTCATATGTGGAGAAAATGACCATTAGAAAGCTATACAGCAGGAAACGAGCCGTGGCACTGCCAGTCACAGGCGCCATGACAGTAGACAGTAGTGACTACTGTGAGAACAGTAGTCACTACTGAGGCTCTGAGGAGGTTCCTGGTTATTCATTTATTTCATTGTCTCTTTGTTCTTGGAGCCCAGGAGCTTGAAGAACCACCAGAGAAGAACTTCACAGGACCCCTGAGAGCTGATTTGCAGCAGATCGGTGAGTAGAGAAATGTTCCTGCAGGACTACCAGACGTGATTTGATGTATTAATGACAGCTGTTTTCACATTATTCACATCAAAGCTCCTTGAAGAACTTGTTCTTTGTTCTGGAGGGACATTGTTAGAGCCTATTTGGTTCCAGTTTCCTGTCTGAAAGATGGCTTCATTCTTCATCTTCAACTGTTTCCATGGTTTTGTTTTTTTCTTTCACCGGCAGGATTTCACCTGCGTGAAAAGTCAGTCTCAGCTATTATACGTCCACATTTCACCACTTGTCACTAAATAGTACAATATAATATATTGTCATTAAATATTTAAATGACGCATCCAGTCACTCTGTAATTTCTCCCACGTCAACTCTCTCCTTTAGTTAGTTCTCCACAGAGAGATCTGATCAAATACACTGAATTATTGTTATAAAAGCTTTGATCCTCACAAAGGAAAGTGGGAGGTTTCTTCTGTTTGGTGGATGTTGCCATGGCAACCCAGAGCTCCACTGATGACGTCTGTCTCAGCTGGAAGCTGAGTGAAGTAGCTCTGAACTCCTGATCTGGAGTCAGAACTTTTCGTCATAAAAAAACATAAATTTGATTTTTGTTGTTGTTGCTGTTGTTTTAGGATATCAACGTTTGCAAAAATGATAACTTTTTGACGTAAAATAATCATTTTGAGTCACTGCAGCTTTTTTCCCCCTAAAAATCATCTGGTAATCCAATTAACAGAAATGCTTCCGGTAACTGAGATGCTCCAGTTAACAGAAATGCTCCAGTAACGGAGATGCTACCGGTAACTGACATGCTCTGGTAACGGAGATGCTTCAGTTACTGAGATGCTCCAGTAACTGAGATGTTCCAGTTAACAGAGATACTCCAGTTAACTGAGATGCTCCAGTAACGGAGATGCTCCAGTAACGGAGATGCTTCAGTTAACAGAGATGCCTTCAGTAATGGAGATGCTACAGTTAACTAAAATGCTCCAGTTCACAGAGATACTCCCGGTAACGGAAATGCAGTTAACAGAGATGCTCCAATTAACTGAGATACTCCAGTTAACTGAGATGATCCAGTTAATAGAGATGCTCCCAGTAAAGGAAATGCTCGAGATGCTCCAGTTAACAGAGATACTCCCAGTAATGGAGATGCTCCAGTAACTGAGATGCTCTAGTTAACAGAGATGCTCCACTTAAATGAGATGCTTCAGTTAACAGGGATACTCCCGGTAACAGAGATGCTCAAGTTAACTGAGATGATCCACTTAACTGAGATGCTCAAGTTAACAGAGATGCTCCAGTTAACAGAGATGCTCCAGTAACTGAGATGCTCCAGTTAACAGAGATGCTCCAGTTAAATGAGATGCTTCAGTTAACAGGGATACTCCCGGTAACAGAGATGCTCAAGTTAACTGAGATGATCCAGTTAACTGAGATGCTCAAGTTAACAGAGATGCTCCAGTTAACAGAGATGCTCTAGTTAACAGAGATACTCCCAGTAACGGAGATGCTCCAGTAACTGAGATGATCCAGTTAACAGAGATGCCTTCAGTAATGGAGATGCTACAGTAACTGAAATGCTCCAGTTAACAGAGATGCTACAGTAACTGAGATGCTCCCAGTAATGGAGATGGTCCAGTTAACTGAGATTCTCAAGATAGCGGAGATGCTCCAGTTAGCTGAGATGCTCCAGTAACTGGGGTGCTCCAGTTAACTGAGAAGCTCCCGGTAACTGAGATGCTCCAGTTAACTGAGATTCTCCAGTTAACTGAGATGCTCCAGTAATGGAGACCCTCTCGGTAACAGAGATGCTACCGGTAACGGAGATGCTCCAGTAACTGAGATGCTCCAGTAACGGAGATGCTCCAGTAACTGAGATGCTCCAGTAACGGAGATGCTACCGGTAACGGAGATGCTACCGGTAACGGAGATGCTACTGGTAACAGAGATGCTACCGGTAACGGAGGTGCTCCCGGTAATGGAGACAAGCAGCCATGATGTTGGACTTGTGAAATGTCTTCTCTTACGGATGCCATGTCATTAATTACACATGACCAAGGATGACGGCGTAATTATCCACCAGTTCATCTCGCTGCAGATGTTTTCTTCTTGTTTCCTATCAGGAGTAAACAGCCTCCTTGCAGATGAAGAACTCTGTTGTTGAGAGACTGTTGTGGTGGGCAGGACTTGAACCAAGTACAGGAAGGTAATTTAGCTCAAGATCTAATTAAACAGCTCCCATTGAACGTGGCTGAGAGCTGTCTGGATGGTCGGAGGAGGGAGGGGGGCTGTCATCCGTGGGAGTCGTTAAATGATGTTAATCAGCGAAGAGGAACACCGCCCCTCCCCCGAACCCTCGCTTCCGAGACAACCCTCTGACGTTAATTTGTCACAAAGCCGTGTGCGCTGGCGTCCCAGAGGAGGACGGTCCCAGGTCTCCCCCCCGTCCCACCGCCGTCCCCGTTTAATAAATCACCTGGGGAAAATCCCACATCTCAGGAGTACCTCCTCCTGAAGCTCCAGCAGGGTCACATTCTGGTGAAGTTTGCATTTTTTTGTCTTTGCCCAAGCAGTTCTTCACATGGAACAAAACTCCCTCCCTCACTAACGATACTCGTGGGTTCTTCCTCCATTTACCGAGTCTGTCCAGGCACATCTTTGTCCTAAATTCAGCATTTTTTTTTTCAGAAGTCATTTGTTGGATGCTGTAGCAGCCTGAGAAGAATGAAGCTTTTTATTTCCACACCAGACACCAGACAGCTGTGAACAGAGAATCAACTTCAGTGTAAAAACAGAAGTTTTACACTTGGACTTTAAGAAACCACTGCGGCGTCTGAGGAACGCCCCCGAGCAGAGACGGATGTCCGGCCGCGCCCTCGCTCCCTTCCGTTGGTCGTTTTCCTGAGATTCACGAGGGGTGGAAATGTTTCTGCGGGAGTTCAGCATCACCGACAGCAATCTGTGTAACATTTTCAACGTGACGCGTGACCTGAACGTTGTCAGGAAAAGGTTAAACACTGAGGCGCTCCCGCTTTATTAGAACGGCTTCGTTCAAAGACGACAAGACATGACGCACACACCAGAGACACGACACTAAATTATCTCATGACACATCAGTCTGGAGGAAGAAAATAAACCAGACCGTCGGTCACAATAACCAGACTTGTAGCTTAACTCTGGAATTTTCTAAAAAGCTTGCAGAAGAAAATGTCAAATTTGTAGTAATAAATTGGTCTGATAACCAGATCCCTTCTGTGCTCAGAGATCACATTTGGATCAAAAGCACCTCCCTCCAGAACACCTGTCTTTTTATTTAACAGTTAGTTAATTAATAAGTTATATTTCGAAATGAATCAACTAGACATGTTGCTGTCAGTCGGATTCATTTAATGGAGCTGACGTTTGGCACCGATTTTATTCATCACGTTTGCAGTCAGAATTTCAAGGCGAGCTGAGAGGTGAGCAGGGGTTGCTTTGGTGGTCTCAGGATCATGTTTATGTTCTCTGATGATGATGATGGAGACGATGATGATGATGATGATGGAGACGATGATGATGATGATGATGATGGAGAAGATGGAGATGATGATGATGATGATGATGGAGACGATGATGATGATGATGATGGAGAAGATGTCCCCGCTGGCTTCATAGAGCGGTTGAGAGTCAGCACCTCCAAATCTGAGGCTGTGGTTGTCCGTCAGAAAAAAGGCCCTCTCTGGGTCAGGTCTCAGGGTCTCGAGCGAGGGTCAGGTGGATCGGTGTGGCGCTGGTCCGGAGTGGTGAAGGCAGTCCAGCTGGTGAAGATGCCTGCTCTGGGCTGCTTTGCTAAGCTTCGACTCTGAACTCTCCCAGACTCTTTATAGTTACAGCTCAGCCATCATGGGTGTAAAACCTACCTGTGGAGACCAGAACTGTTCTGCTACCAGGCTGTAAGTTTGTTTATTTCTGCTATAAAGTTGGACACTTTAACATGGAGGTCGACTGACTCACTGTTGGACCAGACCCTGGTGGTCGGTAGAGGAACTGCAATCATTTTTACTTTCAGCATGAACTAAACCTGGAGGAACAGATGTTGTTTCAGACCAGATGTTGGCTGAAGGAGGTGGACTCAAAAAGCTCCCCCACCACCTGAAGTCAGGCTCAGTAAATAATGGATCTTTAGAAAGAACTTTTGACAGATGGAGCTGGACAGCAGCTCCTGGATGGGTTCAGTGGAAGAAAGCAAACACAGAGAGATGATTTCTTCACCGCCACAATCAGTGGGGGAAACACTGGACCCCATCTATTCAAGATAAACATCTCCTGAATGCTCTGACAGTAAATTGTCATTTTCCAGACCAGCGAATGGAGAAAAATGTATTTGTTTGAAGCCTTTCTGCATCTCAGTAGCACATCCTCCTCAGACTTGGCAGCACAGAGCTAAAAACGTGACCCAAGTATGACCTAGGAACATAAATATTCCCCGGTCCACCTACATCTGCCCTGATAAAAATCATATACCTGGTTGAAAAATACTTTTATGTTTCAGTTCAGGGTATTTTTTGTTTCATATTGATATTTTCATCAGGATGATTCAAGAAATAATAGACATATTCATAACCAGACAATGTTTATTTGATAAAACCAACAGGGTTCCAACTATCTCTGCTGAATAATAATCCGATCATCGAGAACGAGCACTGGAGCATCTCCATAGTAACCAGTCGTCAGATGCCGATGGCGTGCTGGTACCATGCAGCAGACAGCGGTGGATATCTACGGATGTAGCCCCTGGGAAGGAGCCGTACTCCACACGAAGGTTTGCTTCAGGAATGTCACGGAGCTGATCGTCTCCATGGCAGCCCAGACTGTAAACAGAACTTCAGAAAGTGTCCAGTTCATGAATCATCTTCCAAGTGACGACTCCTCGGTGGAGCGAGCAGATGGCTGAAACCTTCAGGTCCCACACACAGTCTGGACGTCACCACCTGAAGCAGATGCACGGAAGAACGCCGTGGTGTCCAGACAGAGCCGAGAAGAACCGCAGCAGCAGCTCTTCCATGTAAAATACTGGATGGATATGACATTTAAAAAAAAAAAGAAAAAATATAGAGATGGTAAGCTGCTGTGCTGAGTGGTGTCTGAAAGCAAATTTCAGAGTAATGCAGGAGCAATGCTGCGCCTGTAAATGATAGAGCTGAGCTCTGACAGCTGGTAATTTCAAAGTGACCAGGCCGACGTCTGCTCTGCAGGGGTCCGGACCTGTTCAACCACTGGCACTGTTATGTGCACAAAAAAACCCAACTCAAAACTGCAAGTGGATCAGACAAAGAGCTTCTGAGTCTCTTCTCAATATGCAGGAGGCTGTGCAGCTTCTCCCGGATCTGTTCCCAGTAACACCTCCCAGTAACACGTCCCAGTAACACGTCCCAGCCCCACCGGCTGTCGGCTTGAGCCGACGCTCGGCGTTGGTAGCGCGCAGCTCTAATCCTGGATGCTCACGCAGACGACGACGTGAAAACCAGACTGATGGGGAGCAGAACTGGTTCTCTCTGGTCTGATCTGGACCACATGCTTTCCTTTTCAGGGACAGCGTTTAGAAAAACTTTGTGAACCCGTTGAATTTACCATAAAACATGACCTGATCTTCATTCAAGTCACACAACAGCAGAACAAAAAAACACACGACGTCCTTAATCTGATCACACAAATGATCATAATTGATATTGTCTTTACTGAACGCAGCCAGTAAAGATAAAGGAAATGAGACAGTAGTGAACTTTAACGAGCGCTAATTAATCCTGGAAGGTGACCCAGAGGTGTGGCTAAGATGAGTCTCCACTGATAAAAGACACTTTTGAAGAAACATTTGAAGTTTGCCGTTCAGAAGAAGGATCTGCTGACGTGAAGCAGGCCTCGCTGAGAGACCTCCGGAGATCAAGGTGATCTTCAGGAAGCTGGGAAGTCTTCCATCAGTCCAGTTCCTCAAACTTCTGCTCGTCCTGGAAGCAGACGTCCGGCTGAGATGATTCAAGGAGGAAACCCTCAGTGAGATGAGGAGGAACCCTCGAGGAACATCCAAAGGCCTGAACCTCAGTCCCTCAGTCTTTGACCACCACAGCTGAGCTTTGATTGACATTTCTGCTTTGCATCACATTCAACAATTTGAAGTTGGATTTTTTTTCCGTCTCTCTTTTGAAGACAGAAACAGACTCGTCTCTGCAGCGTTTATAGTCAATGCTGGACTTTGGTGATGTCCCTTATGTGGACGCTCCCTCACTCTGGCACATAAAAACATTTTTAGCAGTGATAGACGTAATTTTAACTTGAGTGGAACAAAGAACATAATATTTAATTTTGCTCTGGTCGCACAGGTGAAGTTCAGGCCTGGAAATGTGACTTCTGCAGACAGTCGATGACTCTTTTGTCCGACAAAGCAAAGAGAGAATGGACGAACTATTCTCAGCGTTCTCCCATCCTACTTCCACACCTACGTTCTTCTCTTACAGCTTCTAAGGCTGAGGTATCTTTACCAGCCTGAACCTCAAGGATCTGGTCTCATGACATCAATTCAATCATGTTTCAAATGGCCCAGAGACGTCCAGCATCTGGCTGCAGAAGTAGCGTTTCCTTTAAACTATAAAAGTGTGAGATAAAGTGGTAGTTTTGGGACTCTTACATGGTTTTGTAACAGCTGTCGTCTGTCCTGGTCAAGCCCACGCTTCAAAAAGAGATTTCATTGCTCAAGAGTTTTTCTGCCGGGTTAAATAGAGGTTAATAAATGAAACGGATACCACATTTGATCACTCCAGAATAGTTCTGTATTCTATCGAGGTTTCCCTGTTTGATCCTGGGTGATGACAGATAACGGGCTCCCTAAAAAATAAAACTCAAAGTTGTTGGCCATCCCATATTTTTTCAGCTAACTAAACAAAAAAGGTTGAGTTGTGTTGAATACTTATCAACATATTTATTTCAACTATCTTTTTTTAGTTTGTTGGCTAAAGTTGGTCCAACTTAATAACTTGAGTTAGCAAACCTCAAAACTGTGCATTTGGGGTCTGGACAAGCTCTACAAAACTAAAGAACAAGAACTGAGGGGTCTCCAATGCATTTCTGCAGGGATTCAAGAACACCCACAGTTTCCATGTGGTGCCGACATCTCTTCGAGACTTTTTACTCTCAAGGTGAGTATTTTGCTTAATATGGTATTAAAAGTTGGGGTTCACGCGTACAGATTATACTTAATTATACAGTGCCACCTCGACTTAGTAATGTATCAATTTGCGAGTTTTTGGAGAGATGAGCCACCTCTCAGTTGTTTTTTAGCTTTCAGTTGCGAGCTAAAGTTTGGGTTCCGAGCCAGGTATCCCACCGTTAAGTCACCGTAGCGACCACCACAGTAACCGCTGCAGCATCCGCCCAGCCCCCTGTGTCTCGCTCCATAGCTAGACAGCCATGCGCATTAGCAAGTGCATGGTGGATGTTATCGTTATATTTAGGGCTGTTGTTAGTGTTAGCTGATCGTTGATTATGAATACTCAATTAATTAATTGATAAATTGGTGGACTGACAAGTTTGTGTACGGAGGGTCTAATATGCTGCACATTTTTGAATTTATATTTTGTTATTTATTTGTGTGGTACTCCCAGAAATGGGTTGACCACAGTTAAGATTTTTTTTTTTTTTTTTTTTTTTTTTGTATTTATCTGTTTATTTATGTGACATTTGTGCAAAAAGTCCGGGGGGGGGAACTTATGTGTTGGGGCGAGTTGCTCTGGGGACAGGATAAGGGGCGGCGCCTCCCGCCCTTCCTCAGACGCATTCTGGAAAGTGAATGACACAGACTGTCATTTCTGCTTCACCTGCTTAATACAGGTCAGTAAAAGGGCTAAACACTGTACAATATCACATTTTACATGTAGCTATAACTAGTACTGATGTTTTGTAGAGTTTGAGTTATGTTTAAGATGTTATTTAAGCTAAAAACTACCGAAATATGCAGAAGAGTTTTATCGCGAGGCCGCCATTTTGTGCCCCGGCGCCGCGGCAGTTAACCAGAATCACTGTTTGTGCTGTTGCTCTATATTGTGTTGATATGTAGCTGTGGGTTTATTCATATCACAAGTACTTTGTCATTCCTGAATTCTAACTCTGTACTGAGAGAAAGTGTATGGTTTATCACATGCAGGGATGCATGAAACACTGTAAACAGTATATTTTATATATGTCAAGGGTTTATCCTGAGTGAGTGTGCTGTAGTTACAGAGGATGCTGATTTATTTTGGAAACACAATTAATGAGTATTCAATTGACTTGTGAATGGAGAAGATGGGAGCATATGTCAATGTGATTGGAATGATTTGAAAATGAGTAAAAGAATATCTGTGATGGTTGAAACAGGATCAGGACAGAAATATTGTGCTTATGTGACCATGGTGAATGAAACATATGATTTAATAAATCAGACAGACGCATTCTGGAAAATGAATGACACAGACTGTCATTTCACTCCTCTGCTTCACCTGCTTAATACAGGTACTGTATTTGTTACTGTTGTCCTCCACCACTGGGACCCGTAACATTTATCTATTTTATCAAGTAACTGGCCTTTCATTTTTTCGTTGCAGTTGTTCTATGAGGTGCAAATTTTGTTATTTTGCCTGCACAAACCAGGAGAGTCTCTTCAAGCGCTATCGTCTGAGGCACGGAGAAGGAGCTAACTGGCCCTGTATTCACAGTGACTGTGTGTGCACGTTCAGGACCCACGGGGAACTGAAAACACATCTTACAAGATCACATTGCAGGACAAGGAGAAGGGAAGAGACCTGCACTTTTTTTGTGAGTCTTGTGAATTCAGAGAAAATTCTACTGAACGTAGATTTTTCATCCATCTTGCACATCATTTAAGAAATAGACAGACTGTGCATTGCCCCTTTTTGTGGTGTGGGTTTAAAACTAACAATGTAAAAACATTAAATTCACACAGAAGCAGAAAGCACAGACATAAACAGGACATTAGAACTTGTGTTAGAGCAAGTGTAGTATGTTTCACTGAACCCGAAAATGTGAACCAGCCATCAGATATCTGTGTTGAAAGTGAAACATCACAAACTCATGAGGAGTCAGTTGACAGGGCTGAGGAAGAGTATGTAGACATTGAC
Organism: Hirundichthys speculiger; assembly: GCA_018398805.1. Taxonomy (NCBI): domain Eukaryota; kingdom Metazoa; phylum Chordata; class Actinopteri; order Beloniformes; family Exocoetidae; genus Hirundichthys; species Hirundichthys speculiger. Next base: position 672,871 of record JAGFBZ010000636.1, on the reverse strand, counting down.
ACTATAGAACAGAAAAGTGCTTCTCTTTTTCTGTGCAGGCAAACTTTGACAAAATTATTGCTTATACAATAAGTAATTCAGTGGGTAACATCATGGGCATCCTTGCCAATAAAAACACTTAGAAACAGACATCTTAACATTTAAGAGGAAAATCTATGTAAATTGGTTTGATTGCATTGGTGTGTGTGTGATTTGTTTATTTATTTATTTTTTTGTTTCTTTCATGCTCCACAGATTTGCTGCAAGTTCTACCGCGTAACTACCAAGGACCTGTTGGGTACATTTAATGCAGCCCTAGATACCTATTGTCTTTGACTACTCAAACTGTATCGTGCCTGGAAAGGGACCTTAGGACAAGACATGGAGAGGCTCTTGGATGTTCTTGATGAACAGGTGAAGTCATGCAATAAATATCATTTATTTTTGGTTATGGTTCAGGGTTACCTGAGCCAGCCCTTATGAAGGAAAGTTTTGGGCTGATTCTGAAAATTGGAGTGTCTTTGACCCAGGGTGAAAGTTGGTTCCAAAAGAGAGGAGAGGGGCTCAGAGTTAGGCTTGATTCCAATTATTGATGATACTTGGGTGGCCGAGGTTTCTAGCTAATTTAATGAAAGCTTGACAGTGATGTTGAGTTGTTTTATTGACATGTCATTGTTCTATGTAGTTGTAACAGAATCTGATTTAAGTGTCAACTTTGATTTTCACATTTGGAGATTTTTATTATTGATATTTTTTGATTATAATACATGTTAAACTATTGACAAATAAATCTTAGCTGCACTGTTTTTAATCAAATGTTTTCCTTTGCCCAATTTCCAGACATCTGATATTACAATGCATCGAAGCAGAGCATGTCTAGAAAGGCTACCTTTTTTTCCCCGTGACACTTCAGAGAAGCTTTTCCTGAAATGCCTGGTGAGTTCAGAACTTTTTTTTTTGTTTTTGGTCAGTGCACATTAATTGTCATGCACATATCTACTGTAGGCTATGGCTAAAGTTGCTCCAGGGGTTAATTTACATCACTTCTAGCAGGGACATAAAGACAGTATGCATATGTATGCATAAAGACAGAATAATATCCTTTTACACATACCGTATTGGCCCGAATATAGGACAATTTTTTATTCTAGAAATCATATTCTCAAAAATGGGGGTCATCTTATAATTGAGGTCTAGACTTTTCTATTGTCATTACACATTTGCGCCACTATGGAGCTGCACCTCAGTAACCAGTAAGAATGAAGCATCACAGTGAACACATGGAGCAGATCTGATAATAAATGGAGGAACCACAAAACTGACTGGAACAAAAGAGCTTGAAAGTTTTGTTGCAGTGTAGAATTTGTTTTTTACAGACTGAATTATTAATGTTCCTGAAACTGAATATAACTGGACTTTGATGGTTCTGCAGTTATTTACATCATTAATACAGTTATTGAACTACATGGTTGTTGCTTATTCACTGAGTCATAGTCTCAGATTTAAGAGAATAAAGTTTATTAAATAGTTCTATACCTTGGTCTAAAATAACATGGAAACCTGACATGTGCCTGACCTTCAGTATGGTACCATACTTCCTAAAAAATACAATACAGTAAAATGTTATCTCTGTGATTTTTTTTTCTATAATAATGGTACAATAAAAAGTTGTTTTATGAATAACCTTATTGTCTTGAACATATTTTTATTTTCCCAAAATAATATTTGAAAAATAGGGGTGGTCTTATAATCAGAGTCGTCCTATATTCAGACCAATACAGTACACAAATTTAAAATGACACCCTGACATGAGTGTTTAATTAAAGTGTTATCTTAACAGTGTTTATATTAAATTTGACTGAATTTCTGCTTTTAACAGGACACCAATCCAGCAGACAGACAAACGAAAGGGGTGCAGATGGGAGTCATCACCGTGCTTGTGGGTGATGGTGCACCGGCCTCCAGTCGAACTGTTAACACCATTGCTGTGGTGTTGGAGGAGACTATTGCGCTGGAAGACATGTCTAAGGTTTAGTGTTGCAAAGCTCAGAATTGTTATTATTACAGTGCTTTTGAACTGTGTTGTAGTTCAGACTGTTTTACTGGTTTTTTGAAACCAGAATGTTTTAGGATCTTTTTGTTCATGTGTAGTGCATCTGTATTGGTAGAGATTTTATTCTCCTGCATATTTGCACATTTTATAATAGTGTTATTAAGCTCAGGATTGTTAATTCAGTGGTTTGGAACTGTGTTGTAGTTTTGACTGTTTTAACATGTTTCTTCAAAGCAGGATGTTTTTAGGATCAGTATATCAATCTGCATCTTTTTGTTTGAGGTGTACTTGCACCTGTATTGGTAGATTGAGGTTTCATTCTCATGCACATTTGCACTATTTGTAAAGGTGTTACTAAGGTCAGGAATGTTATGACAGTGCTTTTGAACGGTGTTATGGTTTGGACTGTTTTAGCATGTCCACACCAGTCTGTATCTTTTTGTTTGTGTGGGGTCAGTACCTGCACCTCATGCATATTTGCTGAAATGTTGCATTTAATGTTTAAATAAACATGTTTTACAGAACTAACCCAGAATTATTATTTGTATTTGTTTTATATATAGGCATAACAGAAATGTTTTAGTTGCTATAACTTCTAGTATTTATAAGTACAACTCAAAATATTGAGTTTTGATGCATTTGAAAGGTAACTTATCTGAAACAAAAATAATTAGTTGAGATTGCTGAATTTTGAGTGTTTAGAAAAATGAAAATTTGAAGTTATCTCAAAGTTAATTTATAAGTTATCTCAACAAAAGATAATTTGTTGGCTAAAATTTATGTAGTTTGCTTCAAAACTTGAGAGTTTTAGTTGGGGCTCAAAACGCAAAAATCTATTGCAGCCAGTTACCTAGAATTTTTGAGTTTTCACAGCCCTTTTTTTTTTACACGGACCCTCCTTCAGTAATATTCTGCTCCTCGTCTTCCCAGCCGAGGCAATTTCATGCGTCCCGTGAGCTCCCCCCCAATGCAGAAGTTAGATTTTCTGAAAATGCAATTATTTCAGTGGCAGAGACACAATTGACTTCTCTCTGATGCAATTATGTTGTAATTATATTACAATAAGAACTAAATTGCAAGCGAACAAAGCGGTTGAGAAACTGGCACGGTTCAGACCCGCCGAGGCTCCGTCGCCACTGGACCCTCAGTCTCTGATGAGAGCTTTGTCTTCAAACCGTGTACGGAAAATGAGCTTTCGAGCTGATCAGCTTCGAGCCCCCAGAAACTGAGGCGAGGGGTTCAAATAAAGGCTAATTAAAGGTGTTGGGCCCAGACTTCCCGCCCCTGTACAAATGCCGGCGTGCGCGCTGTGGAGCAGCGGCGCTGCTTAATTGGAACACGACTCCCACAGATACGCCTGCTGACGGGGAAACGCACCGCTGTCGTGAACGCTGGAGCAACAGCCCGTCTCTGTGTGCACGTCAGCTTCACCTCTGACCTCCACCGTGTGAATATCCTGCGATAACCTTTGGCCTCTCTTGCTGCCGTCCTGCACCACTGACTGCTTGAAAACGCCAACTGGGGTCTGCGGCAGGTCTGCGGCAGGTGTGCGTTGGCAGGTGTGCATTGGCAGGTGTGCGTCGGCAGGTGTGCGTCGGCAGGTGTACGGCAGGTGTGCGTCGGCAGGTGTGCGTCAGCAGGTGTGCATCGGCGCGTGCGCAGCGATTTCCGACCCAGACGCCTCAGCTCCAGGCGAAACAATTACCGAGCCGTCTCGTATCTATCCGAGTCCTCTCCCAGCCACATTATGACCATCTATGTGCTGCGGAGGCCTCACAGGTTCCCTTAAAAGTCAAACTGAATGTTGCCTTGAACAACAACCTTTTTCACAACGGCGGAGCTGGACCTGATTTAAATAAACTGATGTGCGTTAATGAGCGTCCTGAAGGAGCTGATAGGAGGGCCGCCGAGCATTGGGCTGACTATATTTAGTGGCTGAGCGATGGGGCCATATTGTGTCCCCACCAGGCTCCTCCTGGATAATTGACATGGATTCACACCACCAGGCTGCTGGCCTCCTGCTCCAGCCGGGTGATGCTCATTAATGTAAGCTGGGAAAATGGCGTCAGGCAGCCAGATGAAAATTGTACGACACCAGTTTAGAACACTGATGTATTTTCACCGAGTACATCATGAAAAAACTACAATAATGGAAGAAATTCGGCTTTATGAAGGCTGCTGCTGCTGTGACGGCGTACAAAGAGAGGAAGGATGTGTTTGGACGTCTGGAGTGTAACGGACACCAAATAGCGCTTCATCCCAGAGATATGGAGTCTTGCTCAACCCTTCGTCTGTTATTGGATGGTGAGGAGGGTAAGCCTTCATTCAGGACCAGAGTGATGTGAATCAAAGGGGTTTTGGCTTGAAACAGAGTCTGTTTCAGCAGCAAAAAGGCAGTTAATGTGAGCACAGGGAGCAATGGAGATACAATGATCCCTTATTTTTCGTGGTTAATGGGGACCGGTGCCCCCCTGCGTAAATCAAAATCCACGAACAGGAGCCGAAGCCTCTGAGCCTCAATAATGTGTTTAAAATGTTTAAAAACCCCCAAAAAGTAGGCGAGACACTGCAGCGAAACAAGACAAAGGCTCAACTGTGGTCTTTCTGTTACCTTCAGCCTCTGGTCTCTGAACCGTAGTAAAGAAACTGCTGGTATTGTGCTATTTTTGGCTCGTAATTAGCAGCTAACACGCTAACAACAACAAAAGAAAAAGTCTGGTTTTCTCTGCATGGAACGAGCACTTTATTCTGGCACTGCAGGAACTTGTAACATCACACAGGTTGTATTGTTGGGCTCCTGTCGGTTAACAGAGAATGTAAATCTATACACGCTGGGCTGCTGTTGATGCTCACTACATTTTTCATCTAACCTCGTTTTTGTTCTGCCGTCCCACGACACACACACTACATTACCCAAAAGGCCACATCCTTACCCATAAGGCTACCTTCTTAAAGGGGCCAGGCTGGCTCACAGTATTTCTTCACTGTGAGAGAACGTGCACAACATCCTGTGATGTTTCCGCGATTTTTAAATTTGTTTTAATTATATATTTCTGAAAAATCTGCAAATAACTAAAACTGTGGAACTTGAACCGTGAATTGGCAAGGGATCACTGTACGTCAAAATACCTTCTTATTTTAAGCCTCTGGATCTCCTCATAAGTTTGTACACATTGACCACAGTCGTTGGCGTGGCATCAGTTGTCAACTCATATGAAGATGACATCAACAGGACAGGGATTCCAGCTCAAATAGTCTTATTTTTTTAATACACGTTCTGTATACATAAAAGGTTGAAATTATTTGGTTTGTCTCCAAGTATCCTCCCTGGAGGATAGAAACATGGAAGTAGTAAAAACTGCAGCGTTTCCTTTCCATGCCTGACCAGTAACGGGAGCCGTGGGAGTTAATGAGGCGGGCCCGGCCCTCACGGAAACCTGGCAGGAATTCAGCCAATCAGGCGACACTCAACACATCTCCTCGCTAATGGAATATGTTTCTTTATCAATCTGAAGTAATTACAAACTGGAGTAATGATGGGTGCAAAGCCAGTGTCAAGGCCTCACAGATGAGATTAGAAGTGGATAGAAATGTCTCCTTTATGGAAATAAATGCGAGTTCTTTCCTCTCTTTAGCGGTGAATAAGACAGAAGTCAAAGCGTCCAACAGATTGAATTCTCAGTGCTGTTATGCTGAGAAAGTCGCAGGTAAACTTGTTGAAATTTTGAGTCTAAGATGCTGTATTCCCCTCTGGGTGCCAAATAAAGCCCTGATTATCACCTTGACTACTTTCATTGGCCAGGTCATGATTTGTCTCTGTGCTGCATTCATGTGAAACAGATCCAGCCAGGCCATTCGCAACCACCACAGTGGGATGTGTGTGTGTGTGATTGTGTGAAAAGTGAGAGCAAGACAAGGAGGACAAAAGTAACCACTTTCCTCCTCTTTTTCATTTCATGGCCTTTTTTTAACCACCAACCACTTGCCACAAGCCCTGGTCTGTTGCTATGGCACCAAGCAATGAAAGTTTGACAAGAGTACTGTGCATTTTTAAACCAGTTATTGGCATCGCCTCAAAGGTAGCACCCCCTGCTGCCCTCCCCGTCAGCTGCTGTTCAGCCACATCAGCGTCAGGCCCCCGGCTCCCCGGAGGAGGGCTTCTGCGGCAGGCCGGCTGGGACTCGGGAGCCTAATTGGGGCCCGAGGACACCTCCCTCTGCCGCTGCAGCTGTGCTGCCGCCGGCTGCTGGTGAGATCAAAACCCCATGACTAGCCAGGAGTCTGGGGTCGGCGAGCGGCGCGGGTCAGGGAAGGACTGGGCTGAGAGTCCCCCCCTTCGGCCTGCACGAACTCTGACCGAAGCCCCCTGGCCGCTCAGCCCGCCGCCGGTACCAAAGCACCAAGATAAAAGGAGTTCAAGTAAGAATGAGATGACGCAACACACGAAGCTGGACAAGTAATGCCAAACAGCCTCGTTTGTCTTTCCTCTGTTTTCAGCTGCTCATGTCTGGCATTTACAAGAATCTGTTTGACTTTCATTAAGAATTCCTTTTAAAGATGGCAGCAAAAACAAAAAAACAAACAATAAAAAAACAGTATGTGAACGTCTTGGAATGAACTAGTTTGTGACAAAATGTTATTTGACCTTCAGCTGAGCTGCAGCAACAGACAAACCCAATGCAGTTAAGACGATAAGACACGTGGAGGTAACAGCTGCTGAGGTGACCTCAACAAGCTCTTTCAGCATCTTTGGATCAGAGCTGCTCAAGGTTCACGCTGATGTCTGTCTGGAGGAGACAGACCTGCATGAAGGTGGCGGAGCTTTCTGAGCAGTAGTGCCTTCGTTTGCTGCTGTTATCTGCTGAAAGTGTTGAAAAGTGCTGAATAGGAGCCTGAGATGTGGATGTCACTGAAAGAGAGAAGCGATGTGACTGTACGTGAAATGGCTGAGACCGAAGATGTGGTGGAACTTCTTCTGCTTCATTAGCGCCAGATTTCTGAAGTCCATCACGAGCTGAGCAGTGTCACGTTTCGCTCTGTTTTCCTTCTTCAGCGCAAGTGATGAGAAACGTCATCTGAGGACGCAGAGGAGGAAGCCGCAAATGTACGGCTGGAGGCGGTGTAACGCTCACCGACACTGGACTGTGGAGGAGCGGGAACGTGTTCTGAGGAGTGATGAATCACGCTTCTTTGCTTGAAGGTTCGAGGTCTGGGGTTTGGAGGATGCTGGGAGAACGTTACCCGTCTGGCTGCGTTGTGTCCACCAGTCCGGGCTGTTTTTCAGAGTTTGGGTCACGTATCTGCAGTAAGGGACGGTCTTAATGCTTCAGCGTATCTGAGACATTTGGGGGAAGGAGCTTGTTTGTTCCTACGTGACTGCGCTCCCCTGCAGAGACCAACGACTGCTGGCTGTGGAAGAACTGGACTGCAACCCTACCCAGCACCTTTGGGATGAACTGGAATGGAGACTGTGGTCCAGGTCTTCTGGTCCAGCGTCAGCATCTGCGTGGAAGCCGTCACAGCTGCAGAGGAGCTACAGTAGAGTAACTGTGTCAGCTACCTGAAGGTGTGGTCAACAACTCAACATCTTTCTATTTCTCTGTACACTGGGCCCTTTAATTCCACATCTTATCAAAAAAGAAATGAAAATAATGCGCATCAACAGAAAACAGAATTGTGTCTAATATTAGAGTTTTGCTTTATTCTTTCAGATTCATGATTCAAACTGACTAAGTCACCTTCAGTAAATCAGTTCAGATCCCCCCTTGTCTCTATGAGCTGCTGGTTGTTCTGTCATCCATAAAAGTAGCGTTATTCCACAGAAAATGTAAAGCACAAATCAGGTCCCGGATAATTTGTGGACAATTTCATGGCCCTTGCAGTATTGATTACTGGGTTTACAGATAACACATGAGCCGGATGACTGGGCAGCGCAGACCAGCGATGGCATCCATCATAATCCTGCAGAACTTCCTCAGAGAAGAATATCTGGTTGTCTTGAGGCCAAGGGGACGGCTACGGGAAAACATCTCTCTCTGCAAACAGCATGGATCCACATAAACAAAGGATCAGTGGAGAAAATAAACCAGAAAAAGAGGTTTCGGTCCGGGTGGAGCTCATTTATCGTAACACCACAGCGCGTGATGGTTCCATTCACTCGCAGTGGGTGATGATTCATTTTTGTTTATTCAAATAAACAGCCTGAGCGCAGCGGCCTATCAGCTGAACTGCTACTGTGATGAACAAGTTGGTGCTCAGACATCTTGTTTAATGCGGCTGGTGAAATTAGAACTTGGGGGGGGGGGGGGGGGGGGGGGGGGGTGTTGCAACAAATCATCTTAACCGCTGAAATGATCAAACAGGTGAACTTTATTTCCTTTCATGTACTATAAATGCAATTTTCATGCAGGTAAAGATCTCAATGTGAAGTTTAAATGACACATAATGAACCGATGCGGTAAAAGAGAAAAACACAGTCTGCCGACACGTCTCCTCACATCTGGACGAAGTCTGAAAACACACACACACACTTTTAAAAGTGGCAACTCTTTCAAAGATGTTCACCCGCTTCCTGTGAATGAATGCTTGGCCAGAAAGAGAGGCGCTGACCTCAGAGCCAGAACTGAAGGATACTTTTATCAGGCCACCGGTCACAATGTACCAGTATCAGGTATCAGGTATCAGGTATCAGTATCTGGTTGTTGGTCTAAGTGTTTCTGATCTACTGGGATCTTCTCCACAACCATCTCCAGGGTTTCCAGAGGATGGTCCCAGAAAGAGAAGATATCCAGCTGAAGATGTCAGATGTCAGAGGAGGATGGACAGACTGGTTGGAGATGATAAAAAGACAACAACTGTGACAACCAAGGTCTGCAGAGTAGAAGATGAGAATAGAAGACTGGAAGAACATTGTCTGGTCTGATGAGTCTGGATTTCAGCTGCAACATTCAGATGGACAGAACTTGGAAGAACCAACATGAAAGCATGGATCCATCCTGGTATCAACGGTTCAGGCTGCTGCTGGTGGTGTGATGGTCTGGAGGAGATGTTCTCAGTACCAGTTGATCATGGTTTAAACACCACAGTCCACCTGAGGATTGTTGCTGACCATCTCCATCCCTTCATGACCACAGTGGACCATCTTCTGATGGATACTTCCAGCAGGATGATGCACCATGATCATCTCTAACTGGTTTCTGGAACAATGAGTCCACTGTCCTCCAGTGACCTCCACAGACACCAGATCTCAGTCCAGTAGAGCAGCTTTGGGATGTGGAGGAACTGGAGGTTGTGATGCTGTCATGACAACATGGACCGGAACCTCTGAGGAACATTTCCAACACCTTGTCAATCATTCTGCAACTCGTGGATTCGCTTGAATGCAGCATGTCCATCCTGTGGGTGACATCACTAAGGGTTTGTCCAGTTCTTCTTATGCAATCTGTCACCCAAAACTATAACGCTGACTTCAAGAGACCCACCCTGCAGCCCTGGTCCTCCTGTTTCTTTCTGCCTGCCTCTAGAGCCCGCCCATCCAGCTTCACTCTCCGCGCTTCACACTGTCCCCGCAAAAGAGGGCGTGGAGTCAAACGTGTGGCTCTGCTTTCTAAAACTAAGTTATGAGCAGAGCTGCAAAGACACGCTTAAAAAGGGACCTGACGTACAGAACAAATGAGATCAGCTTTCCCGTTTTCTGAATCATCTGCCATGTTATAACAACGACCGGCAGCTCAAAGAAATGAGCTGTAGGTACGTCATAGTGAAGCCTGTTCATGGACCACTGAGACCGCTGGCTCTGTGTTACATAATATAGGAGAGAATCTCCTCATTGGGTCTTGGTCTCCAGGTGGTGCAGGTTCCTGCAGAAATCCAATCAGAAAACACTCTTCTGAGCTCTTGCTTCCTGGTGGAAGCACTGCCAGTCTTCACTGGTGGAGTTAAGCTGGGTGCTGAGCCAAAGATTAAAATTAGATAGGAAGATGTCATAACATGGCCTCTCCAAACATGTGTCTACCTCATCCTGAACACATGCATGGAGGGTAAGACACAAGCCAGCAGTCTAAGTGCTTATCCTTAACCTTCTTCCACCACGTTTCTTTTCTTCTGTCCCTATTTGTTTTGGTCTTTCCAGTGAAAAGTGCAGTTTGCACAAACTACTTACACAAAAAACAAACAAAAAAAGCAAATATTTTATCTCCAGCAAGGGCTTAATGACAGAGCAGGCAGACATCTGAGAGAAGATATTATCATCCCAGAGGACAAAAACGCTATTATAAACTGATTAGGTGGAGGAGAGCTGGATGGAAATCACTCTTGAATCTTTTTTTAACCATTAATTAGTGGTTCTGTCAGTGCGGTTCATTCTGCTGGGATGACTAATGCATCAAGCTCTCCCACTGCTCTTCATGACCAGTTGGTGTGTTGCTGTCACATTTGCATATGTAGCTCTGACAGGGAAGAAAAATCCTGCTGCCTATTAATGTAGTGGGAGCTCTGTGTGTGGTGTGGGTGCTTCAGTGCAGTCTGCACTTCTCTGCCTGAAACAAGATGACATAAAGTTAACAGGATAGCGAGAGGAAGTCAGTAATTGGTCGGCTGTGACATGACTTACAGCGTTGTTCATATGTGCAGCTGGTGAACAGTGTGAATGTACCTATTTGCACCTCTAATGCAACAAAGAGACATGCTGGAGGTTGTACGAAGCCCCACTATAACCCTCTTTCAACTTTATGTCTAGTATGTGTACAGTTCTTTGTGAAAGTATTCGGCTCCCTGGAACTTTTCAACCTTTTGCTACATTTCAGGATTCAAACATAAAGATATAAAATTTAAATTTTTTTGTCAAGAATCAACAACCAGTGGGACACAATTGTGAAGTGGAAAAAAATGTATTAAACTTTTGTAACAAAAAACTGAAAAGTGGGGTGTGCATTAATACTCTGCAGCGCTACCTTCTGCTGCAGTTTCAGCTGCAGGTCTCTTGGGGTTTGTCTCTATCAGTTCAACACATCCAGAGACTAAATTCTGGTCCATTCTTCCTGTAAAACAGCTGCAGCTCAGTGAGGTTGGATGGAGAGCGTTTGTGAACAGCAGTCTTCAGCTCTTTCCACAGATTCTGGATTGAATTCAGGTCTGGACTTTGACTTGGCCGTTCTAACACCTGGATACGTTTATTTGTGAACCGTTCCATTGTAGATTTGTCTTTATGTTTTGGATCATTGTCCTGTTGGAAGATAAATCTCCGTCCCAGTCTCAGGTCTTCTGCAGACTCCAACAGGTTTTCTTCCAGAATGGTCCTGTATTTGGCTCCATCCATCTTCCCTATCAGTTTTAACCATCTTCCCTGTCCCTGCTGAAGAAAAGCAGGCCCAGACCATGATGCTGCCACCACCATGTTTGACAGTGAGGATGGTGCGTTCAGGGTGATGAGCTGTGTTGATTTTACTCCAAACATATCATTTTGTATTGTGGCCAAAAAGTTTGATTTTGGTTTCATCTGACCAGAGCTCCTTCTTCCACATGTTTGGTGAGTCTCCAGGTAGCTTGTGGCAAACTTTCAACCAGACTTTTTATGGATATCTTTGAGAAATGTCTTTCTTCTTGCCACTCTTCCATAAAGGCCAGATTTGTCCAGTGTACGACTGATTGTTGTCCTCTGGACAGACTCTCCCACCTCAGCTGTAGATCAGTTCATCCAGAGTGATCATGGGCCTCTTGGCTGCATCTCTGATCAGTCTTCTCCTTGTTCCAGATGAAAGTTTAGAGGGACGGCTGGGTCTTGGTAGATTTGCACAGTGGTGGACAAAGTACTCAATTCCATTACTTGAGTGAAAGTATAGATACTCCTGGTCAAATATTACTCCAATACAAGTGAAAGTTGTTCAGTCAAATTTTTACTTAACCTTTGTGTCGTGTTCGTTTCTCCCCCCTTACTTTAGTGCTCCTGGTCAAATTTGACCGGCCTGTTTTAACTGCTCCTGCATTAACAGAAAAACCACTGATTAACACCAAATTTTCTTTAACTGGCATTTAAGCTGTAAACAATGTCTCAAACTAGTGGTTTGGTACTGAAGGCCATCATCTTCAGCCATAATGTCTTCAACACTGATGAACTCCACTTCCATCTCTTCATTATCAGGCATATCATCTTGAGATGCTTCATTCTTGGTTACCTCTTCAGCAGTAACGTTGTTGTTTTCATTTTCTCCAAACACACGAAAGGGTTTTGAGCCATTATCAGTTGTGGTTCTGACTATTTTCTCATGGATTTCATACTGAGTGTATGTCATTTATTGCACATGCCAAGACATCGAATGTGTGGGACCCTGCTGTGGCTTTATCAATCTTGCGCCGTACAGTGGTTCGCGATATGACAGTGCAGTTTGGCTGTAGATCTTTAAAAGGGTTTGGAATGATGACTGTTCAACAAGAGCAAAGTGTTGGAGACCTTGAACTATAAAGATGAGAACTGCATTGTCAACACATTTCTGAGACACTTGTTTGGTTTCTTCAAGCTTCAACTGTTTGAGATTTGAGGAAGATGTCCCAGCCTCAGCCATTCTCTTGCAGGCAGCTGTAGTCAGATCGCTATATTTCTTCAGCTGACATCCATGCTTCCTCTATAAAAGACAGTGAATAACTTCAGTTAAATACACCCGAGGTTATCTCATATAACAACCCCCCCCACACACACCTGAAACCACAGCTAGCAAAATGCTGAGTTTTAAAAAAAATAGTAAAGTTACTTAGTCACTTAGCATTTTTGCTAGCTGGCAAACTTTGCCACTTACCTAATTTATTAACTATTTCAGTCAACTCTGAAATTTTGTTAAGTAATGTTACCTAACGTTAACTTACTAGCTAATGTTAGACTATGCGTCAGCAGTAAATTCACAGGACTGGCCCCAACCTGGCGGGCAAGTCCATAAAATGTCATTTGACCAACCGTAACGTAAAACTGCAAATACTACAAGCACAGACGACGTTTAAAATATTTATCTGGAATTAAACAAATGTTTACATAATGTTACCTTACCTCGACATGCTTTCTCAAGTTTGACGGCGAGTTTTTGTAAGCGGTGATTACGTTTCTGCGTGGCAAACAGAGGAAACATTTAAAACGATATGAATCATTCTTCATTTCGACAAACTCAAACATGGACTTCAGATATGGCCATGGGTGCTCTGGTGTGGAACTGTCGTCTGTATCTTTCGTAGCCATCATTGCCACTGCTAAGACGTACCGTTATCTGAGTAACGTTAGGTCAGCGTTTACCTGCCCGAACTGAGTAGCGCATGCGCAAGGTACAGGTACGGCATCACCACTTTAACAATCATATGCAGATCGCATTTTAGAAAAGAGAAGAAATTTCATCCGCTGATTTCGAAGCTATACTCAAAAGTAACAAGTAACGAGACCGTTCATAGAAATGTAGTGGAGTTAAAAATACAATATTTGTCTTTCAAATGTAGTGGAGTAAAAGTCAGAAGTTAAAAAAAAAAAAAAACTCAAGTAATGTACAGACACTCAAAAAATGTACTTATGTACAGTACTTAAGTAAATCTACTTCGTTACTGTCCACCCCTGGATTTGCAGTGGTCTGATACTCCTTCCATTTCAATATGATTGCTTGCTCAGTGCTCTTTGAGATGTTTAAAGCTTGGGTAATCTTTTTGTATCCACATCCAGCTTTAAACTTCTCCACAACAGTATCTGGGACCTGCCTGGTGTGTTCCTTGGTCTTCATGATGCTCTCAGAGCTTTAACCAGAACCCTGAGACTATCACAGAGCAGGTGCATTTATACAGAGACTTGATTACACACAGGTGGATTCTATTGATCATCATCCGTCATTCAGGACAACATTGGATCATTCAGAGATTCTCACTGAACTTCTGGAGTCAGTTTGCTGCACTGAAAGGAAAGGGGTCCAATAATATTCAATGCCCTACTTTACAGTTTTTTATTTGTTAAAAAAGTTTAAAATATCCAATAAATTTCATTTCACTTCATGATTGTGTCCCACTTGTTGTTGATTCTTGCCAAAAAATTAAAATGTATATCTTTATGTTTGTAGCCTGAAATGTGGCAAAAGGTTGAAAAGTTCAAGGGGACCGAATACTTTCAAAAGAAACTTTACAAATGTTCATGATGGGTCACAAAATGAGGCAGCTTCATATAAATAACACATTACATGATTGACAGGTGTGACGGACCACTGGAAGACCCCTCATTTTTTCTTAGTCATGTCCAGCCATTCTGGTGCTGTTGCTGCTGTCTTTGTCCAGTTGCGTGACCGAATTCTGGCTGAGCTTCAGCACTCACATTTAACTTTAAAATTACCTTGGTGCACGGGCGAGTTCATGGGCGACTCATTAACTGCAAGGTGCCGACGTTCATCCATCCATCACCTTCCTCTTCTCCAGGTTCAGCGGCCAAAGCAAAGAGGCCCAGGAACAACGACTGACTGAACTTCTCCATCTGTAAGGGAGGGTGGAGAGCTGGTCCAGTGTTCTACAGCTGGAACAGAACCCAGGTTCAGTGGGTGTAAATCTTCTGAGCACAGCGGCATTACCTGGAATGCAAATGTTAATCACATTTCATACATGAAAGCTGAGTGACAGCACTCTAAGCGCCCATTAAGATGGAAAGAAAGGTGATTAAAGAATGCCAATAAATGCCACAAAAACAAAAGGAAATTAGATTAATAGCGTAATAAAAGTACAAATAAAATAGATCAGACAAGACAGGAATAAAAGAAACTAAGTAAAGCAACTAAGAAACTAAGCAAGCAGCAACACTTGAAAGTCTGTTGTGTAGGTACCTGGTAGCCAGATGTGCTCAGTTCTCCTGGTCAGAACTCTGGCAGCAGCGTTCTGGATGAGCTGAAGACCAGACAGAAGAGCGTTACAGCAGTCAGTCTGCTGGAGATGAAGGCTTGATATCTGTTAGGGGTGTAGGGGGACTCGTGTAATTTACTAATAATTTTATAATTGCCTAGGGTGCCACCGGCTTTCTTTAAAAAGATGGAAAAATTTAAGAGCAAATGAGTCACCAATTCTAGTGGGTTCTTGAACGAGTTGGATTGGCTGTTGGAAAATTAATCATCAGAGTCGCTAATACGTTGTACAACATTTATTTAGACACAGACAAGAACACAAAACATATAAGACATTCATATATATAAAATGCACATCACATCACGAATTCTTCATATTTGGCTATAGCGCATGACAGGAAATGACGATAGAGAAGAAAGGAAGGAAGAGAATCATAATAAGAAAGATGGCGGGTACGCCCGGGTT
Source organism: Hirundichthys speculiger (assembly GCA_018398805.1). Taxonomy (NCBI): domain Eukaryota; kingdom Metazoa; phylum Chordata; class Actinopteri; order Beloniformes; family Exocoetidae; genus Hirundichthys; species Hirundichthys speculiger. The sequence goes on along the minus strand of JAGFBZ010000636.1, from coordinate 657,534 downwards.
GCTAACAGCTAATTTATCAAAGTGAACAAATTAATAAAGAGGGGCAATTCTCGAACTAATTAGCTGCCGAATAATGGGGAAGTGTGGTCCGGACGTGGTCCGTGACGCACGGACCGGTCTGAACCGTCAACACTGGGAGACACCAAATCTTATTCTCCGTCAGCCTTACCCTGGGCGAGTCTGGCGGCTTACTTGTCGTCGGCGCATCGGTTGGCACAGTTCGCAGTGGCTTTCTCCGGGAATCGTGTTCAGCCGATGGCTCTCTGGAGGTCTCCGGACGAGCGCGTGACTCGGGCAGCTTGTACCGCTCTCTTTTCGTCTGGGTAGGCGGGTCGGTTCCGGTGGTCCGGAATCCGAGTGGCAGCTGAGACGTCGGGTGTCACGAACTCGACTCTGGTCGGCAGGAATCGGCAGTTAAGGAGTTCGATTGCCCGTGTTGGGCCATACCATGTGCTACAGAAGACCGCATGGTTCTCTGAGACAAAGAAAGACAAAGGAAATCTTTTAAAACTCAAATCCCCAGCATTCCGTGCGAGTTCACACCTAGGTGTGAACGTGATGTCACGGCCTCTCACTGGCCGCGAGCCCCTAGTCTCAGTGGGGTTCCCCAAACGGAGGCGGACTGCAGATCCCCCGTTTAAATACCGGCTACCTCCTCCCATTCTCTCTCTTGCTTCTCCGCTCTCTGACCTGCACACCCACGAAAGCCAGGACAAGCCGAGCCGCTCCTGCGACCACCCGCGGAGCGTAAACCTCTCTTGCTCCTTCATCTCTCTGACCTCAACTACACCCAGAAAAGGTGCTCATCTCTCTGGCCTGCACCAGCAAGGTAAATAGCCAAAGGCCTGTTTCCCTGGCGACCTGTCTGCAGGAGATCCCTCTGGTTGTCCGACGACAACCACACGCCTGGTCCGATCGTGACGCGCCACACGGAGTGAGCCGCGACGTACGGAAGAAACGACGCGTAGGAATCACCCACGCGCCTCGGACGCGTGAACGGCCTCAGACGAACCGGGACGGACGCCCGGCTGTTGTTGCTGCCCAACGCCGCATCCCCACGTTAACCACGCAGGGAGAGAACAAGGAGGAGAGCCGCTCTTGCGACCACCCGTGGAGCGTAATTGATCAGCGGTGCTGCCGCCATCCCAGCCTGATCAACCCCCCCAGGACACTACAACGCCACCGATCGCTTCCGGAGCGATCCACGTAAGAGGACTTTGTGTCTGGGCAGAGTTATTTAGCTTAGTTAATATTTCTGTATATACTGTGACAGTGGTCACGACTGAGCCCGCCGGCAATCCGCCGGTGTGTATTTACCACGTGAGTGCGGTGTCTCCTCACCCCGTTGATCGCGCAGTGATTTCAGACAGACCATCAGTTGGAGAGTGCAGGAGTCAGCTCCACACTCTCTCCTGTGGAAATCATCGGAGCGATCACGATATCGGTGGTTAGGAATCACCCTCGCGTTGCTGATTTGCCCTGCCTTTCCTAAACTCTGACTCTCTCTCTCACTAACACCTTCCGACGGGTTACGCGTGGTCTCGTCCGCCATTTTGTGACGTCCTCTCGCGGGAGTCGGCGGGCATCTTGGATGAGGGACGAGAACACCACGTGGTCTCGTCGCCATCTTGTGACGTCCTGTCTCGCGAGTCGGCGGCCATTTTGTTGGGGGACGAGAGCGCGTGATCTCCATCCATCTTGGACATCTTTCTCGCTCATACACACACACACACACCCACACCTATAGTTCCCAGCACACATGTATATAAGTTTACACTGGTTTCCATTGAATGTTTAATTTGTTTATGTTAGCTTAGTCGCCTTTTAGTTAGTAGATATCAGGATCTTAATTCAAGTGTTTGTCCCTTTGAATATTTGTGTTAATAAATTCTGATATTCTAATGAGAGAAGTTGTTTGTGGTTATTTTACACAGTTCTGTAACATTGGCTGGTTGAAGAGGTCTGTGCTCGGACTCACATCTTCCCTGTTGCTCTGTAGTGCCACACCTGGTCACAGGCTGGCACGCATAGAGCAACAGCCATTTTTGAGACTGATTGTGCCATTTAGTCCTTTTTCCTGATTTATCAGGTGGTGCCCCATTTCATTTTATTAACTTTCTGGTTATTAGCAACCGCCCCTCAAGACGGTTGATAATAACCCCCTTTTTGGACTAAACAAGCACTTTATACGCCTTATTGCACAACATAAATGGTGCGCCCGTGTGAGGCCTACTAACATACCAGCTTTGTTGCAGGTCTGTGTGAAATAACCTTTTGATCATTTCAAGTTATAATAATTTTCCAGAAATTATTATCTTTTAACATAATGATGCTCTATCTCTAAATTTTACTGGTATTGAATACCCAACTTCTCGTAACATAAGCATAACTCCAGGTGTGTTCTGTGTAGTGTTTTACTGTGTGGCATTGGTTAGTGCACTTAGGGCTGCATGGAATTTCCACAGCCAAGTTAACAACTAAAACTACTCACAAGAGGTGTAAGCAGCCTACACCTGCTAACAACCAGCTAGCGAGCTAAGAGTAGTTGAACTAACAGTTGCAGTCTATTGTTATTGTGTAAGCCATAGGTTAAAACCCAACCTGTGCATTCATAACAGCACTGCAAACCCCTTTTTGAGTTTTAAGTAACTTATTCTACCCTACTTAACAATGTGTGGCGTAGACCTCCTTCCACCAGGGACCGAGCCCTTCCCAAAACCACCCCACGCGGAAAGCATGGTTGCTGGTTCCACTGGTTTCTCCCCAGAGGAGACAAACTACTTTAACAGTTATAAACTTAGCACTTGCATAAGGATACAGGAGTTGATCGCACTTATTCAGGATCAAACCAGAGAAACGCATATTTCAGATATGCTTGGTTCTAAGTCCCAGCTCTATGCAGAAGAACTCATTCAGAGGCGGAAGAGCCATGAAGAATCATGGCAGCCCCGTGAACAGTCGCTCAAGCTCCGTGAGCAGGCGTTGTTCCTCCGTGAGCAGGCACTCCAGCTCCGTGAGAAGTCACTGTACCTCCGTGAGCTGTCTTTCGAGTCCCGTGAGCGTTCACAACTCAGCTCTACTAAAATGCACTACAGCTGGGAAGAAAGCCGGCAGGTGAATAACAGTTCACCACTGGAACCTGATCATGTGACTGATCAACTGTCTGATGTTCATTCTCTCTATAAGCAGGTGCAGCAGTGTGACGAGAGGCTCAGCCCGTCCCACACTGACCCGTGGCCAGCAGAGGCTGTGAGAGCGGATTTGCCAGCCAGTCTGTGTTTCTCTCCTGAGCCACAGGCCACCCCAAGTAATCAGGTCCCAGACCTCATCACCTGGGATGAAGCTCCAGCTGTGTCCACAGGGAATAAAGGGGGAGTGGCCCCAAAGTGTGCGCCCCCCACCACCCGTCGACACACCACTCTGTGCTCTGGAGATGCAGTACCGCATCCACCACACAGGTGGAGTCACACTGTAGCTCAAAATTCTTTTGAACCACCACCCGCTGTCCAAAGGCATGCATCGTGTGGTTCACAAACAAACCTCAACCAGATTCCTTCTCCATGTCATCGGAGAATAAGTTCTGTCTCTGAGTACAATGACCACCAGTACCAGGACAGTTCTTCTGAGTCTGATGGACCTGGCCAGTCCTATGGACGTGGCCTTTGGTACCACCACCTCGAGTCCCTGGCCAGGGACATAGAACGCTTCGACCCAGATAATCGAAAATCAAACATTGACGATTATCTTGATGAGGTCGAGTTTTGCCTCCGGGATTTGCCACATGCTTCATCCCGTGAGAAATTAAAGCTCCTCTGGAAAACCACAGGTAGGAGCGTCCACAGGTTCATGAAGACTCTCCCTCTAGAGACCAGAGACTGCTACTCAGCACTCTGTCAGGCTCTGCAGGAAGAGTATTCAACCAACACTGACCCAACCTCTGCTAGCTTGGCTGCTTTTGCCATAAAGCACAAGAAGTCAGAGCCACCCAGGAAATACTATTGGCGCTTGCGAGCTGCGTATTTCCAGGGACGTAATGCACCAGGCCTGGAGGAGGACAGTAAGTTTAAGTCTTTGTTCCTCCATAACCTCCATGAGAGTGTGCAGTTCCATGTCAGAGTGCACTGCAGAATGAGGAACCTCAGCATGAAGGACATCTGCAGATATGCACAATTTGCATGGGAGACTCACCAACGGCCAGGTCCAGGTGCTGAGAGTGGTTCTGAGAGTGACAGCTTGGCATTTGAGAGCAAAGAAACGCCCCACTCCAATGCTGACACCAATCTGAGGTCTAAGAGACACCACAGGCGCTTCTCATTAGCAGAGGATCAGAACGAGGGGGGTGGAGCCTGGCACCAACCCCCTGACCAACCACCACATAGGCCTCAGAATGTCTCCCAAAACAGAAGAAGGCGACGACCAAGAAAGAGAAGTGCAGGACAAGAAATGGAGGACACGGTCTCCAAGTTTATAGAGATACTAAAGAGCCAACTCTCCGATCCTGCAGGTCTGACAGCTGCATCTGATCGGTCAGACGATTAAGATGCCAAACGTCCAGACCTGCCCACTTCTCCAACATCCGCTGCAACCTCTCTGTTGGAGACATTCTCAGTTAAACCCACATGGTTCCCTCTGCCGTTTTCTTAAATTCAACTTTCATAACTGGTCTCACATCAACCCAGTGAGTCGTAGACACCTCCTCCCTCAGCAGTGGAAACCAGCTCCACACTTGGAAGGGGGGTGGAGTAACTGTGTAGTGAATGCATGTTCAACTCACCCAATTTGCATGCATTAACCCCTAACACCATTCCATTTTCAATCCAGTATTTCTCACCAACCGTACAATGACACAAGTCTGGATTGAACCTTTTATTTTGATTCGAAGCATTTTATTTTTGTTGGTTTGTTTTGAAGGACACACATGCACCTCAAAACATCACACCAGTCGATTCCAGAACACCCTTGGAATCGAACACACCCACTCACCTGCTTCTCTAACCTTTTCTTCTTCTTTTTCTTCTTCACCTTTTTTTTCAGTTTTATATCACTGTTATTGAAGTAGACATGTAGATAAGGTTTAATGAAGTCTCTGCCCAGACGTTGCCTCTACCCTGCCCAGATACTAAGCCTCCAACCTCTTGAACTGTTTAAACTGTGAACTTTGAGCTTTTCCAGTCCCAGGCATAACCAGACGGTGTGACACATGGACTGTTCGACCCGTGGGTAGCTCCAAAGACTACGACCAGCATCCCAGTCTTCAGAACTAAGGGGGGATGTTGGGCCATACCATGTGCTACAGAAGACCGCATGGTTCTCTGAGACAAAGAAAGACAAAGGAAATCTTTTAAAACTCAAATCCCCAGCATTCCGTGCGAGTTCACACCTAGGTGTGAACGTGATGTCACGGCCTCTCACTGGCCGCGAGCCCCTAGTCTCAGTGGGGTTCCCCAAACGGAGGCGGACTGCAGATCCCCCGTTTAAATACCGGCTACCTCCTCCCATTCTCTCTGACCTCAACTACACCCAGAAAAGGTGCTCATCTCTCTGGCCTGCACCAGCAAGGTAAATAGCCAAAGGCCTGTTTCCCTGGCGACCTGTCTGCAGGAGATCCCTCTGGTTGTCTGACGACAACCACACGCCTGGTCCGATCGTGACGCGCCACACGCAGTGAGCCGAGACGTACGGAAGAAACGACGCGTAGGAATCACCCGCGCGCCTCGGACGCGTGAACGGCCTCAGACGAACCGGGACGGACGCCCGGCTGTTGTTGCTGCCGCATCCCCACGTTAACCACGCAGGGAGAGAAAAAGGAGGAGAGCCGCTCTTGCGACCACCCGTGGAGCGTAATTGATCAGCGGTGCTGCCGCCATCCCAGCCTGATCAACCCCCCCAGGACACTACAACGCCACCGATCGCTTCCGGAGCGATCCACGTAAGAGGACTTTGTGTCTGGGCAGAGTTATTTAGCTTAGTTAATATTTCTGTATATACTGTGACAGTGGTCACGACTGAGCCCGCCGGCAATCCGCCGGTGTGTATTTACCACGTGAGTGCGGTGTCTCCTCACCCCGTTGATCGCGCGGTGATTTCAGACAGACCATCAGTTGGAGGGTGCAGGAGTCAGCTCCACACTCTCTCCTGTGGAAATCATCGGAGCGATCACGATATCGGTGGTTAGGAATCACCCTCGCGTTGCTGATTTGCCCTGCCTTTCCTAAACTCTGACTCTCTCTCTCACTAACACCTTCCGACGGGTTACGCGTGGTCTCGTCCGCCATTTTGTGACGTCCTCTCGCGGGAGTCGGCGGGCATCTTGGATGAGGGACGAGAACACCACGTGGTCTCGTCGCCATCTTGTGACGTCCTGTCTCGCGAGTCGGCGGCCATTTTGTTGGGGGACGAGAGCGCGTGATCTCCATCCATCTTGGACATCTTTCTCGCTCATACACACACACACACACCCACACCTATAGTTCCCAGCACACATGTATATAAGTTTACACTGGTTTCCATTGAATGTTTAATTTGTTTATGTTAGCTTAGTCGCCTTTTAGTTAGTAGATATCAGGATCTTAATTCAAGTGTTTGTCCCTTTGAATATTTGTGTTAATAAATTCTGATATTCTAATGAGAGAAGTTGTTTGTGGTTATTTTACACAGTTCTGTAACATTGGCTGGTTGAAGAGGTCTGTGCTCGGACTCACATCTTCCCTGTTGTTCTGTAGCACCACACCTGATCACAGGCTGGCACGCATAGAGCAACAGCCATTTTTGAGACTGATTGTGCCATTTAGTCCTTTTTCCTGATTTATCAGGTGGTGCCCCGTTTCATTTTATTAACTTTCTGGTTATTAGCAACCGCCCCTCAAGACGGTTGATAATAACCCCCTTTTTGGACTAAACAAGCACTTTATACGCCTTATTGCACAACACCCGTCAGAAGTTGACGTGCGCCCCAAAAATCAAAATTGTTAAACTAATGCAAAAGTTCTAGGCATGGGCTTTCCGGTGTCAAAAGTCAAGCGTTTGAACACTGCAGCAGCACGTAAAAGCTTACAAAAAGTTATCAAACTTACAACTAACTTCGTTAGTTGAGACCATTCAGCGATTGTTCTATAAAAAGGTCAATGCGGCATGACTATCGAGCTTCTGGAAAATTGAGGACTGGAAAAATGTGCAGAAGCAAAATCACATTGAGAAAAATAAAAATTGAAGCAAACAAAATGATTTCAGGGTATTGTCCGCGCCACAAAGTTTCAAAGAAAATAAAATTTAAGAAGAGAGGAAAAGTTACGAGGATTAAGAACTTAGAGCGATTGAAAGAAAGAGTAAGAGCGTCAAGAAAAAGTCAAGAAGAGCGTAAGAGAGTAAGAGTAAGAGAGAGCTAAGAGCTAAGAGCTAGGACAAAGGACTCATCTGACTTTATACCCCTCGAATATTAAAATGAGCGTTTATGTAAATAAACGGGGTTTGACCGATGCTGTCCAATCGAAGGCAGGGATTTTTCCCGCGGATCCGCAGCACTGAATGCTGGGAGATGAAGTTTTGATACTTTGTCTCCTTGCGGTCCTCTGTAGTCCACAAGTTTAAACACATTTAAGCAGTTGGCTTAATTATCAGGGTGTGTAAACAAAACATCACAAACACACATATCAAAAGGTATGTCACAAGATAATAACTTTTAACCTTTCATTCAGAAAATTGCCTTGTGGAAGAGAGCTTGGTTATGATGTATGAATCTGAATTTAAAAAATCATTTCACGGCTTAACTTGACAGTCTTTCTTTTTATGCGTTCGTAAAACGTTATATTGTCTTCACTTATAACATTTTAAGGCAATCAGTTGTAGTCGCTTGTCCTGTAACAGAAATGATTTGGTTATATCAACTTTTAATCGTCTCCTCTCCTCCTGAAGGGGTTGTAGAAGATTTCCTGGGTGCTCTGGTCTCACCACAGACAAGAGCCGTCTGATAGATACCAGACCTAAAAGGGGCCCCCTGTGCCTGGCCGTTCTACATACCAACTCGTCATGAAATGATGTTTATGGCTTTCTAAAGTGGTCTCAGGATGAGAGTTGCCATGGTAACGGACATTCTTGGGTTTATGTTTTACGGTGCTGGTGTCGGTTGGTACGATGATAAGCTGAGATGCCACATGCTGTGGGGGTTTCCTCCAGGTTGCAGGTAGAGGATAGGTCAGGGTTCACAGCTGCAGAGGCGGCTTTAATTAATAAAATAAGATCCGAAGAGGGATCCTACAGGGGTGATAAAAAGCTGGTTTAGTTCCAGCCTTGATGTTGCTGCTCAAGATGAGCTCTGAGTCAACTAAAGCTCCAAGATTTCTAACTTGCTTTTTGTCTTCATACATCTGGATTCATGCTGGGCAACAACTTTTATTCTTTCACTGTTCCCATACGATTAATTCTGTCTCATCTGGATTTGGTTAAGGGGATTTTGATACACTGACATTTTGACAAATCTGCAACTGACTGGCGAAAGAGCAAAATGAAACTGAGTGTCATCTCCAATGATTTGACCCACTAGAAGCTTGTAAATGTGAAGAACAGCGGTCCAACAATCCACCCCTGAGGCACTCCATAGGTCATGGCAATAAGTTCACATGTATGGTCACCATGGAAACAGCAAAGCTCCTGCCCTCTGGATATGATTTTAAAAGGATAATCACCAGACCAATCACAGCAGTTACAGTCTGGCTGTCATTCAAACTGACACTGAAGCGTGTATTTTGGATAGATAATTTTGACAACGAATTAATGGATTCATTACTTCAAGGTTAATTTCTTATCAAAACATCTGAAATAGCACCCTTAAAAGCCTCCAGCAGGATTAATGACAGTGATTCCCCCCAACCCCTCAGTGTTCCTGCCGACCCAGAGTTACTGCTCTCTGTTTTGCCTCTGGGCTCGAATGTCCACTGCATCCCCAGCCGTAAGGTGAAAGCAGCTGCATCCCTCTCCTCTCCCCACACAGAGACAGCTTTATTATAAACCAGAGAGCTGTTTGAGGATGAGCAGGCCGGCTGCACATCAAGGCTCCGTGTGCAGGCTGACACAGCGCTGACGGCCCTACACGAGTGAAACACGGTGCCTGAATCCTCACAGCGCTGTTTCAACACACCACCGGCATCAAACCCCAATGACACCTCTGCTTTAATATGGAAGGCATACACTGTAATACATTTGCAATGCTGTAGTAGTAAAAAAGAGATTTATGACACACAACAAGCTATTAAGGAGCTGTATGTAGTGGGGTAATCAGGGGGGGAAATGGGGTGGAAATTCTCTTCTTCATGCCACATTGATTCATCCTTCAGTGAGAGAAACCTCCCCATTATGCACACCTCATCTAAAAGGGCCCTGGGATGATCACTGCAGGCCCACAAAGTGCTGGTCCCAGGTCTGCTGCGGGGTCAACAAACGTCCTCCCAGCAGCACCTGGGGTCTCATTGGGGCGCCGCGACTGCTCAATGCATGGAATGTTGATGACAATGCTGCAAGACGGCGAGATGCACCAACATGGCTCCTGTGGGCTCGGGGAGGGGGGGGTGGAGTAGGGGGTCCAGCCTCTCCATCAAAGCATGCTGGGCTGACTTTTGCTGAACCATTTTCAAACTGGATTTAATCTAATATAAATAGGGCGTGAAAAAGTTTTTCTTCCTCTGTGATTGCTCAAAATGACCACAATTTAGTCTGAAACTGTGCGGCTTGTTCAACGACAATACTTTCTGATTTTTCTCAGCAGGGTGGAAGGGTCACAGCAGGGTGTTAGGGGGGCTTTTTGAGAGGGGAAAAAAAAGAGTAATTATGAGATTTAAGGTATATTTTATGGAATAAGAGTCACTGTGAGTCATACATTGAAGACGAAGACCACAGACGAGGACCCAGAGGAAACATAATGGCCTTTTGGTGGGTGAAAGAGCAGCAAAAGTCACATATAAACCACATAAAACCTCCACTGTTTCTCCATTCCTTTGTGATTCCCTTAAGTATGTGGAGGCTGATGTCAAAAACAGTAGCTTAAAGGGGTAATTTTAATCAGTGATTTAATGGTTTCAATCAGGACCTACGGTCATTCCAGCTACCTGGGAAGCCATTAAACACAACGCCCAACTGAGATAACACCACCAAGAAGTCATATTTCCTTGTCAGGGTATAAACCATTTTAAAAATGCCGGATGGAGGAACATATTTTGCTCATGCCTTCGGCACATGTAACGAGCAAGAACTTTCCCATTTCCATGGTACAGCGACACAGCATCACCTTAAGTTGTAGATGGGAGGAGAAGAAGGTTGTAGATGGGAGGAGAAGAAGGTTGTAGATAGGAGGAGAAGAAGCTTGGGAGGTTGAATCATTTTACTGGGATGAATTTTTTTTTTTTCAGTGGTTTTTTAGTGTTTCAGGGATGTCTTTCATACCTGCCTGCTGATGTGCAGCAGTAATTGCTTTCTAGGTATTCCATCACTGTGGGCTCCCCCCACTCAGGCATCTGGGAGACCCACCACTCAAATCTCATGATTTCTCCTCTTCTTCACAGACTGCAGCCTCACAAGAATCACGGGGAAGAATCTTACGTTTCAGTTATTTCATCATTTTACGCCATGAGAAAGTGCCTCCTCACCACCTCACCTGGCTGTGACTGTCCTTCACCGGACCGAAGAAGATGAGTTATTCACCGACGTTCTGGTGACTGCTGGTTGAGTCGCCATTGCGGGAGGAGACTCCACCTTTCCACGCTCCATCGCTGCCACCATTCCTGCTGCTGGAGCAGAAAGCGTAGTCTGCTCAAGCACCGCAGCAGTTTTGACCAGGATTATCTCTGAGTTCTCCTCCGACTGTCACAAAGACGTCTGTTTCTGAGAGCATGAACTCTAATGGAGATGGTGTTCCTGGATCACCATCCATCAAGAGATCAGCGATCATCATTGCACCCTGAGTTCTAGAGTGAAAGACGCATGCTAGTCGTGTGCTTCCAGATCCTCGCACTTCATTTCCAACAGAATTGTTCAAGCTGCCACTAGTCACCATTGTCACTTCTTCACTTCTTCCAGCATCTCTGGATCAGAGCTGCTCAACATTCAGGAGGAGCTCTGGGCCGTTGCCCTGTCCAGAACTGCTTCAGCTCATGCCTGTAGGATGTCTGGTGTGAACGACTCCCTGGAGGTCAGCCCACAGCATCTCTGTGGGGTTCAGGTCTGGACTCTGGAAGGAGGATTCTCTTCTTCTTGCTTACTTTCATGTTCAGGCTCATTGTCCTGCTCACACATGCCCTCACATTATCCTGGAGGAGAGATTTAGTTGAACTTGGAATCATCCCTTTCCTGATGGTAGGTGCTCCTGAGGCAGCAAAGCGAGCCCACATCATGAGGCTCCCTCCACCGTACCTTACTGCTGGAATCATGTTTTGATTACTCTTCGGAAACAGCTGAACCTTTGGTTCATCAGCTCATGAAACATCTTCCATGTTACCACCGCAGACTTGTGGTGCTCCTCAAAAACTTTCAGGGTTGTTGGTGATGTGTTCAAGCCTTTAGCTGCTCCTCGTGGGTTCTTCACCTCATTGAGATTGAGTGTTGTGTCTTTGGAGTCATCCACTTCTAATAAGAGAAGGAGCTCGAGGAACTGCGATTCAATCATTATAATTATTGTTGCTACTATTTTTATTAATTATTATTCAACCTGGGAGAACTGAGTTCCCTGGTTAAGATGGGCAGCAGCTAAGAGCATCGGTTGATGGGTGGATGCTGATGGATGCCTGAACGCTCAGGCTTGCTGATGGTGGTGCTAAAGCAAACAAGCAAAGAGAAACGCTTCAACGTCTGTTTCTGAGAGAGTGATGTCGTTGGAGAAACTCCTGTAAGTCCAGCTCACAGCACCTGGCATAAAACATTATACCCCACTGTAAAGTTTAATTCAAAGTTGATAAACAAGTAGAGTACACTGTTAACGCTCGTGTGATGGAACCTTGTTTCACTGGTGGCGGTTTGAGACGGTGGCTCCTCCACTTCTCCATCTGCGTGTCGACTGGGAGACACTAAGGCTCCAATCGTACACCTCCCGCTAGCCGCTACCCGCAAATTGCGGATTTAGGAACCTCTACTAACCGCTAATGCAATCTTCCGCTCCCTACAGCCGCTACCCGCTATGCCAACTCCCTTACTCACATTGCAGGTGTGGCAACGGGCGTGTTTTTTGCGCTTTCTGCAAACTCTGTATCTTGCGATCGCGGGTTGCAGGTTGTGGGTAGTGGGTAGCGCAACCTGCTCTTAAAGGCAATGGCCACTGATTGGTTTAACAGGTGGAACGCCCTAACCACTCCTATGCATAATATAGCGGTTAGCGCAGGTAAGATAGCGGGTTTAGGGAGGTGGAAGATTGCGTTCTTTGCGTGGAACGCCCCTCCCGCTACCTGCTATCCCTTAATAGCGGCTTTAGGAGGTTTGGCAGAAGATCGGGCCCTAAGAAGCGAGGAGAAGATTTGAGGAGCAGGATCACTGTCAGAAATACAAAAAGAGTAGAATTCAAAGGAAACTTATAGTCTTAAATAATACAAATTTATTAACAAAAGTGGAAATGGTAGTATTATAATATAACTAGCATGCCTAATTCATCCAGGGAGGATAAAGAGAGCCCCAGCCCACTGACAAGTAGAACATTTTGCTCCATTTGGGTCAGTAAACCATGATGGTGGGTCCTGCAGCCAGACCGGCTGAGAAGCACTGCTCTAAAGCACAACTTATCAGTGGTTTGAACGTAAATAAGTCACGTTTGAGCATCCTGATATCCGTCTTGATGTCTCCCATTTGCCTCTGCAAGACACTCTGCAGCCAAACAATTTAAATGATGATGCATTAGCACTGAAAGAGCAGGCCTGTTTCACTGTCTGTGCCTTTTAATGACTGAAGATTCTTGTCGCATCCTCTTCCTCAGAATCTGACTTTGAATTGGGCTCATTTCATATTTTACTGACTCAATTTGCAGCATATCCGCTCAATACAGGGAACAGCAGCTGTAAATCCACTTTTCCATTTCACTCCCAGCTCTAAGCCCCGTGGTCAGGACCATTCTCTGTACTCTGATTTGACATTTCATTTTATTATGTTTTGCCACTGGGCCCTCTATGCTGTGATGGCAGGGCGACATGGAGGGCTAATACTGACACAAAGTGGCCCCCGAGTGCATCAGTGGCAGAAGCTCAGAGCGGAGCAGCCGCTGCGGTCAAGGTTGTGACGCAGCGAAAGCCATTCGCCTTGCGTCCCTGCGCTCTGGGCCGCCGCTGAGCATTTCCAGAGCAGCGTCGCTTTGTCCCACGTGCCAAACATGTCATTTAAATTCCAACCGCAGAGCCAGATCGGTCAAAAACTGAAATACGCCGCTAATGTCATGGCCTGGTGGGTCCGAGCTGACAGAGTCAGTTACATAAAACGGACTCTTCCTGGTTTCAGTGCAACAGCTGACGTCCTGATTAGGATCTCTTCGTTTCATCTGCTTTTCTTTCATTCCTCTGGTTATGAGCCGTTTGCTGCTTCAAAGTTTCTAATTAAACAGACATTTGAAAAAAAAAAGAAAGAAAAGAAAAAAGGGAGAAAATAAATAAATAAAAGCATGCTTCAAAGTGAGCGTCTTTAATTAATAGGGGAGAATTAGGAGAGAGGGACCAGGAGCTTTATTGATCTTTACCAGTTTTAATTAACTTAGTTATTTAGTGTTACATTGCTTAAAGCCACTTATTTATGTAGTTCTGCAGCTGATACAGGTCTTATTTTTACACATCTCTATTACTGCCTGAACTATTAGAAAATTGTGTTAACAAGGTTTTTGACGTTTATTTTTTGCGAGCAAGGTTAATACTGGAGTCTGCGCTCGTTCAAAGTGCACGTTAAACAGCTAAAACATCACGTTGTCTTTACACTCTCCAGTTAAAACCACGATTCTCAGGAGACTAAACGTGAGCGGATAAATCCCACGAAGGGACCAACACCAAAGGTGCCTGAATCTGTCTGGCTTTCTTTTAGAGCATTCGTGACGTCCACGTCAGGACGCATCCACTCAGCAAGGCCCGGGGAACCCTCAGCAGCTTGTTTCCACATTTAAATGTAGCCGCAGCTTTCAAAAGGGACAAAATGAAAATAATCTGATCACAGCTGGTGTTTCAGCCTCAGACAAACGACAACATATGTTTTTTTGTTCACCATACCATCGTTTATCTAACAAATTTTAAGTCAAAGAGATTAAAAAAAATGATGTGGTAGTACTCCCATGATTCAACAGCTCTTAGATCCACCTTTACAATGAGTGAAAGTAGTGGTTTCCTCGGTCTGTCATGTGGTTGTGGAGGAGTTTTGGTTCATTCTTCTTTACATTTTGAGGTTTGTGAAAGACTCTCTTAAGTCTGAGTGGACCATAGCCTCCTCTGTGTACCACTGACTGCAGGGTGTCGAGGTCCAAAACCATCACCACTCCACTACCGTGCTTGTCAGTGGATCTGAGGTGTTCCTGCTGGTTTCCTCCAAACGTGGTTCTGGTCTCCTCTCTGGTCTGTCCAAAAGACATTGTTCCAGAGGTCTGCTGGTTTGTCCAGATGCAGTTTTGAGCTTCCGTGTTCTTTTGTTTTTAGTTGGCAGATGTTTTTTTTTCCTGGAAACACTTCCAAACAAACCATACTGGTTCAGTTTTCTTCTGACTGTGCTTGATGGACCTCAACATTTAACATGCTCAGTGAGGCCATGGGGTTAACATAGCGGGAGATCCACTTTTGGAAATACAGAAAACTGTCTTTGGGTGATTTCCACTTGTGAATAAACTTCCCCACTGTAGAATATTGAAGCCAAAACGGTTTCAAATGTGTTTTATAACCTTTTCCAGAGCCTCCAGCTGCTGCAGGAGGAAGAAGCTGATGAACGAATGCTAAATGCCAGAATAAAGAGAGAGAATTTTTTTTATGACTTTATTAAAAGCCAGATGTTTAAAGACGCTAAGACGACTCTGCCTTTCAACAGTGTGGGGAAGTCCAGGTGATGATGTAATCACTTTGGAAGCTCCTCATAGGTTAACTGACTGTTAGCCTCCCTCCATTGGCTCCCCGTGAAATTTCGAATTGAGTTTAAAATTCTGCTTCTCGCATATAAGGCCCTTAATGGCCTAGCTCTGCGCTATTTACAAGACTTGATAGCACGCTATGCTCCTAATAGAGCTCTCCGCTCTCAGAGTGCAGAATTACTCGTCGTTCCTAGAATATCCAAAAGTAGAGTTGGAGGACGGGCCTTCTGCTACAAGGCACCTTTACTATGGAACCAGCTACCAGTTTGGGTTCAGGAGGCTGACACCATCTCCATCTTTAAAACTAAATTGAAAACATTTTTGTTTAGTAAAGTGTAGGATCCCTCTTCGGATTTTATTCTATTAATTGAAGCCTCTGCAGCCCTGAAACCTTTCACCTCCGTACCAACCGGACCCGAGCACCGTAAGCCATAAAATTCAAGAATGCACGTTGCCATGGTGACTCTCCCCTGAGACCACCTTAAGAAGCCATTAAACATCATTTCATGACAGTTGGTATTTTGCAAACACCAACTCCTAAAGGAGGTCTGGTATCTATCAGACGTGCTGGTGCAGGAGAAGCGCACCCAGAAATCTCACTCAGGAGGAGAGAAGACAATTGAAGTTCAATATATATCCAGATCAATTTTCTTACAGGACAAACAAAACTACTATGATTTCCTTAAAATGTTATAACTCAAGACAAATAACATTTCACGAACACCAAAAAAGAGAGAGACTGGGAAGTGGAGTGAAATGATTTTTCTGTTTCAAATTCCTGTCATTTTATAACCTGATCTTCCACAGGACGGTTTGTTAAATGAAAGGTTAAAAGTTATTATTCTGTGTGACATAACTGTGATATTTGTGTTTGTGATGTTTTATTTCATCCTGATAATTAAGTTACTAACGGTTTAAATGTGTTAAACTGGTGGACTACAAAAAGATCAAAAGAAACTTCATCTCCCAGAATGCAATGCTCCAGATTTTCCGCGGGAAAGTCCCTGTCTCTGATTAGACGAAGCATCGACCAAACCCTCTTGTTTTGCATAAACGCTCATTAATATTCATCAGTACAAATAAGACGAGACTCCTTTGTCTGTCTCTCTTCGCTCTATTCTCTTAGCTCTTACAGCTCTTGTCTCTTCTCTTGACTCTGAAACTTTCCCTCCCTTTTTATTTTTATTTTCTTTGAAACTTTGTGGTACGATAAAGACTCTGAAATCCATCTTATTCTTCTGAAGTTGTTTATTTTGCTTTTGCACATTTTTGTCCTCATTTTTACCGAAGCTTGATAATCGTGCCGCATCGATTTTTGATAGAACAATCACGAGTGTCAACTAACGAAGTTAGTTGTAAGTTGATAACTTTTGTAACCCCTTTTTGCGTGCGGCTGCAGTGTCCAAACGAGCGACGTTTGACACCCGAAAGCCCCGCCTAGAACTTTTGCCAAAACCCCGAGTTTTGCATTAGTGTAACAACTTTTGATTTTTTTGTTGCCCGTCTTTTCTTTTGGGGCCGCACGTCAACTTTAACGTGCAAATCGAACTTTTAACTGCCGGTTCCTGTCGACCGAAGTCAGAGGCCACGGGACCAACTCGCCTGCCAGACGGGAGAAAGCGGTACGACCCGCCGAGTCACGCGCTACGTCCGGAGACCTCCAGAGCGCCATCGACCAGACACGGTTCCCGGAGCGCCACTGCGAACTGTGCCAAACCGATGCGCCGACGACAGTAAGCCGCCAGACTCGCCCAGGGTAAGGCTGACAGAGAATAAGATTTGGTGGTCTCCCAGTGTTGACGGTTCCGACCGGTCCGTGCGTCACGGACCACGTCCGGACCACACTTCCCCATTATTCGGCAGCTAATTAGTTCGAGAATTGCCCCTTTTTATTAATTTGTTCACTTTGATAACAGATTAGCTGTTAGCAACCCGTTCGTACCCGCCATCCTTTTTGTTATGACTCTCTTCCTTCCTATTTCTCTCTATCGTCACTTCCTGTCATGCGCTATAGCCAAATATGAAGAATTCGCGATGTTGATGTGCCTGTTTGTAGATATATTATATATATATGAATGTCTTATATGTTTTGCGTTCTTGTCTGTGTCTAAATAAATGTTGTACAACGTATTAGCGACTCTGATGATTGATTTTCCATGGCCAATCCAACTCGTCAAGAACCCACTACAAATTGTGACTCATTTGTTCTTGTAAGTTTTCCGTCTTTTTAACAAAAGCCGGTGGCACCCTAGGTAATTATTAAAATATCAATAAAGTCACACGAGTACCCCTACAAAAGCCTACAGTTAGTCTAAACTATAGTGTGTAGGAGCTAATAGTTATAGCCATAGTTGTAGGAGCTAAGACTAGAGTAGGCTCGTCTTAATCACAGCTTCGTCATAGTTATGCTGCTATAGGCCTACACTGCAGGGGGACGCCAACATAATCTGCTGAGTGGTGTCTCTACTGCTCATCCTCCTTTCCTTCCCTTTCCTCCTCTCTTCCTCCTCCTCCAGCTCATTCATAATTAATTGGGAGCACCTTGTTACTGTAACTGTGCTCCATATTCTTTACTTTCCTGTGGTTTGTTGTGCTGTTTTTGCCCCATTTTCTTTTCTCTGTGTATTTGCAGGCCAGAGTTTCCTGGGTTTCATGCTGACTTGCAGTTCCATCCTTTGCCCATCCCGGGGTTTGCCTCTACTTGTGTGTGCAGATGTGTTCAGGGTGCCAACTGGCGTGGTGATCGGAGACCTGGTCCTCTGGCCATCTCATCTCAGTGCTGCTACCTCCATCTGTTTATGTTTATGTTTATATGGTCATTATATTTAGTCGTTTGTGTGCTCTCCTCTCTCTGTCCTGTCTCTCCCCTCTTTTCTTTCTTTACCCTGCTGGCGTTCGGCAGGAAGGTCCCCCCATATGATCCAGGTCCTGCTCAAGATTTCTTCCTCTTAAAGTGGAGTTTTTTCTTGCCACTGTTTGGCTTAAAGGTTTTTTTTTTATCCCTCTGTGGGAGTTTTTTTACTTGCCATTATCCTTGATTTGGATTTAATATCAATATTTTAGTTAATGATATTTGCTCGGGGGTCATGCTCTGGGCATCTCTAAAGCACCTAGAGACAATTGACATTGTAACAAACACTATACAAATAAAATTGAATTGAATTGAATTGAATTGAATTGAATTGAATTGAATTGAATTGAATTGAATTGACAACATCTGAGTTAAATGGGAAAATGAAAAAAGAAATCAGCTAAGATATCAGCAATTATGGACCTCCATCGGTCTGGTGGAGACAGTTTCCAGCGTTTATTTGTTCAAACAATTCAAACAGCTTCCACATGCATCAGAACTCAAAGAATCGAGTTTTATCCGACACTGCATCTGCCATAAAGGAAAAAAAAAATCCATCCATCCATCCATTAGCTTCCGCTTGATCCGCAGTCGGGTCACGGGGGTACCAGCTTCAGCTGAGAGGCCCAGACCCCCCTTCCTTCGGCCGCTTTCACCAGCTCCTCTGGGAGAATCCCGAGGCGCTCCCAGGCCAGCTGAGAGATGTAATCTCCCCAGAGGGTCCTGGGCCTACCAGTTGGACATGCCCGAAACACCTCTCCAGGGAGGCGTCCGGGGGGCATCCTAGCCAGATGCCCGAACCACCTCAACTGGCTCCTCTCGATGTGAAGGAGCAGCGACTCTGAGTTTCTCCCGAATGACTGAACTTCTCACCCTATCTCTAAGGAAGAGTCCAGCCACCCTGCGGAGAAAACTCATTTCCACCACTTGTATCCGCGATCTCAATCTTTCGGTCACTACCCACAGTTCATGACCATAGGTGAGGGTTGGAACAAAGATCAACCGGTAAAGCAGAGAGCCTTGCCTTTTGGCTCAGCTCTCTCTTCACCACAACGGACCGGTACAGAGTCCGCATCACAGCAGATGCTGCACCAATCCGTCTGTCGATCTCTCGTTCCTTTCTCCCATCACTCGTGAACAAGACCCCGAGATACTTAAACTCCTCCAATTGAGGCAGAACCTCACTCCCAACCCGGAGGAGGCATTCTACCCTTTTCCGACTGAGGACCATGGTCTCAGATTTGGAGGTGCTGATTCTCATCCCTGCCGCTTCACACTCGGCTGCGAACCGCTCCAGCAAGAGCTGCAGATCCCCATTGGATGGCGCCAACAGGACCACGTCATCTGCAAACAGCAGAGACGAGATCCCGACACCACCGTACCGGAACCCCTCCGCTCCTTGGCTGCGCCTAGAAATTCTGTCCATAAATATTATGAACAGAATCGGTGACAAAGGGCAGCCCTGGCGGAGTCCAACTCTCACTGAAAACGAATCCGACTTACAAACGGCAATCCGGATCAAGCTCCCACTCCATTTGTACAGGGACTGGACAGCCCGTAACAACGGTCCCAGCACCCCATACTCCTGGAGTACCCCCCACAGGACCCCCCCGAGGAACACGGTCAAATGCCTTCTCCAAGTCCACAAAACACATGTGGACTGGTTGGGCAAACCAGTCTGGTTGGGCAATACCTGTCTGCCGATTCCAGAGTCTCACAAGCTGACCAAGCCTGGTAGGACTCCTTCTTCAGTCTGATGGCCTCTCTCACCCGAGGTGTCCACCACCGAGTTCGAGGATTGCCGCCACGACGGGCACCAACTACCTTATGGCCACAGCTCCGGTCAGCTGCTTCAGCAATGGAGGCGCGGAACATGGCCCATTCAGACTCAATGTCCCCCGCCTCCCCCGGGATGTGATTGAAGCTCTGATGGAGGTGTGAGTTGAAGATCTTTCTGACAGGTTCCTCTGCCAGACGTTCCCAGCAAACCCTCACTACACGTTTGGTCCTACCAGGTCTGACCGGCATTCTCCCCCACCATCTGATTCAACCCACCACCAGGTAGTGATCAGTTGACAGCTCAGCTCCTCTCTTTACCCGAGTGTCCAAAACATACGGCCGAAGATCAGATGATACCACTATAAAGTCGATCATCGATCTGAGGCCAAGAGCTGGCTAAATTTTTAGAATAAGGCTGGACCTTATTCTAAAAAAAAAAAAAAAACATAGATTTCATGAACAAGAGCTGTTGTATTTATGTAGAGAGCTGCAGGAAACAACTAATGCGAGACTGAAAAAGCATTTGTATTCATGTCCTCTGTAGTGCTCCTGCTGAGATTCGCCACTGTATTAAGAGCCGACTTGCCGAGTTAAGCCAGAACCATAAACACAGCTGGACTCACTGAGGGTTGTTCCTGAGCTCTGAGAAAAACAACTCCAGAGAAGTGTTCATGCTTAGAGCAGGGGTCAGAGTCGATGAAGACAGTGGCTGAATTCCAACGACCTGAATCAATCTGTGAAAACCTGTAACCATCAGAAAAAAAGACAGTCATATCCTGCAAGGCCCAGTCCAAATTCATCCCCGTCCCCGGACACTTGGCTCCTCCCCTCTGTTTGGCGAAGCCACAAAATGATGCTCAGTCATATCAGTGAAACAAGATGCACGAACACATGTTGACCTCATGTCTGCTGATGGTATCCATTTCTAAAGAGCCACAGAAACTGCAGTTCCTGCACTGACCACTAGGTGCTGACCCCAGAACTGGCTCCCGGTGCTGCAGGTCGTCTCCAGTCTGCAGCACCAGCAGACGTCCGTTGGTCTCACGGAGGAGCGCTCCGCTGCTGTGGAGTCTGTCGTAGCCTCCTCATGCTCTGCCTGACCCTCGCTGCTCTCTAGATTGGTTATCGACGCTGCCTCCTTTACGCATATTGCCACGGGCATCTGTCCTGCTCCCCCTCATCTCAGCCTGGCCTTTCGTGCAGCGAGACATCCCAGCCGTCAAGCCGGTATCTTGTTGCATGAAAAACGCTGAGCGGCTGGAGCCACAACCCTCCCACCCCCCACCCCCTCCCGACCCTCGCCGAAATGATAACTAGAAAACTGTCAGTTCAGTTTTGCAGAGCAATATTTTTGAAGAGCTTTTATTCTTTAAATTCAATAGGCCCACATATTTCATTACATGAAGCAGAATTTATTTTTTTATTTTTTTACTTCCCTGAAAAACCAGATAGCAGCCATATGGCTCTAATCTTCGGTGAACCAAAACACAATCAATAAACGTGATAAAGAGACTCTAATAAATCAATACTACTTGTCCCTGCCATCCATTAGGTCACTGGAGTTACGCCTAGGGGATCTGTTTGTTTTTTCTTTCCTTTTATAGAAATGATCCTACTGTCGTGTTTACAGTATTGACTTTTACTGCATCATCCTGCTGTATTTCATTATATGACAACGTCAGCATCATATTTTTAGGGTGTTAAACCTTCATTATCTTTCCATATGCAGAACATCTCCATCCCTTAAGATCTCTCTTCGTCGTCCGACTGTCGTGGGTCTCTGCATTAGCCAAATAAAACCTCGGATGAATGGTTCCTCACGACGACTTTCACACAACATTGTTTATTAAACGGAAGTGAAGTCGAGACAAAGGAAGCGACGTGGGGAGAAATACGAAGCTCCTCGCTGCCTCCACTGGATTTAAAGCAGCTGCTGGTGATCAGCAGGCACTTTGTCAGTTCGGTGGTCTGGAGAACTCAGGTGTGTGGTAAACACAAAGCAAAAAGGGAAAGACATCAGCAAAGGCCTTTCAGAAGCTACCGGCCTTTTTCTTCTTGACTTTTACGGCTGCATAAGTAAAGAGTGATTCTCCTGTGCTTTACTGCAGTAAAGCCTTCCTGCCTTTCAATGCCACTCTTCTGCACTGCAGTCACGCCAGCAGAGACATTCGGGCAGGAAATGGGTGGTGGCATGACGCTGAGCTGGATCCAGCTGAAAGGAACAGGAAGATAATGCAGATGTGGTCAGTAGTTCTCACGCCTGACGTGCTGAGGTGATGAGCAAACACGGATACCAGGGAGGACCTCGGTGTCGTCCCCCCGAACATGCGTGGCTCTTGCTTTGTTTTGAGAGCAGATACTCGTAAATCATTCCAGCATGGCTCCTGACAGGCAGCCAGCTGCGTCCACGTCAGTATCCTGTCAGGACAGCAGTTCTCCCCCATCAATCATCTGATTATCCATTCCAGCATTTCCAAGATAAAAACGACGCAGTGAATCAGATTAGAACTAGCGACTCCGGCAGAATTAGCCAGCGCTGAAGTTTCCTCCGGGGAGCCCCGCAGCGGGCCCTGACAACAATGGCTTATTATAAAAACATAATTGGGCTGCCCGACGAGTCGCCACCCACAGTCACACGCTGCCCCACCGCCCTCCCTGTTTGTTGCTGCCTCGCTGGGATTGTTGGCGATGAGGCGAAGCCGTGCCTCGTATCTTTCACTGTTGTACAACAAAAAAATCGATGATTCGTAATCGTAGACCACTGACCCGAAACGCGGCAGTTGTTGCTGGGTGTGAAATGGAGGGAGCCCCCACCCCACCCTCCACCACCATGCTCAATGCGACTACATCGACCAAATGAGCCCTGGAGTCATTCTCTTCCACGAAAACCTACGACGTGAAACACTGCCGCCTTCGGTGACACGTGGCCGGTGGGTCACAGAGACGCCAGCAGGGCAAGCGGCGCCGCTACGGCACGGCGTGGGGTGTCATACTGAGCTGCTTCTTGCTTCCTCTTTCGCTCATCAGTGACTCAGGAGTCCTGAGCCCAGCCTGACCCGCCCTAACTGACAGACCTACGCCACCCCAGCGGAGTGGTGGTCTGGCAGACGTGTTGAAAGGGATTAGAAAGATTTGCAAGTGCTCGAGTTGACTCCTTGGTGTCAAGACGGCAGCAGCAGCTTCAGGGCTGCAGTCAGTCTCTGTGTTTTTTTCTTCATAAATGGTGAAAGTAACATTATTTTGCCTCCCTTTCTTTGCAATCCCGCTGAGCCCCCCCACCCCACCCCACCCCTCGCTCTTCTTCTGGGACTGCACGGTTGGATGGTTATTTTCTCTGTGGGGTTGTGATGCTGCGAGGACACAAAGAGAAAACGGTCTGCTCGTTGTGACTGTGACTTTCCTCCACGTTATATTCTAAAGGAATTTGAAAAAAGAAAAAACATGGTGTTGCACTTTTCAGAATGACACATCCTGCAATAGTAAAAAAAAAAAACAAAACGCTCTGATTGAAAATTCCTAGAAAAAATGAAAGATGTTACCGTGCATTTAAAAGGGAAAATGCATAATCCATCTCACAGATGCAAAATGCAACATTTATCTTGCCCGAGGCGCTCCGGTCTTCATCCATCCTCAATCAGATGATTATACGTGCACTCCAGAAAACCTATTTGCTTCCCCTCGGTCTCCTGGTTTTACCGACGGCTCTTTCCAGCCCCGTGATCACAACCTTCAATTTCATACATGGCTCCGTGCGACGACGCAGTTGTGTGTGAGTAACACAGGTCAGACACATCCCATCCAGCCTTTCATTATTCATTGTTCTCATTTTCCATTAGAGATTCATTTCTCTCAGGAAGCCATCTAGAAAGCATTGAAAGCCTATTTCCTGCCGTCCAGTGTGAAGGGTGGGGGTGGGGGCTGCAGAACAGCGGGGGCAGGAAAGGGTGGGTGGGTATGGAAATTCAGCAAATAAAGCTACAAAAAAAAGGCTCCATTTATTTCAACTTCATCTGATGCTCAGAGGAATCATGTTTTGACTGACTTTCTTACGACTTGCTTTACTTTCTTTACATTCTCCACTTTTACCTTCACGGAGAGGATTCAGGGGGGTTGGCGGTCACATGGAGGCCTGGTCAGCATGCTCATTTTCAGGATGCTCGTGGATAGCCGCGAGACATGTGGCCCATTCACAGATTGTGCACACTTGTAACCTGCAGGACTGACGCAATTTTGTAAAGTCTTAATGAAATATCTGTGACACACTATTGGTCGGAGCACCACAGAAATACAGTAAAAGCACTGTCACTGAGTCTTAATACCGCTTCTTGTAGCAACAAGTTTTTAGGGGCGGAGTCAGACACTCAGCTCCACCCACCTTCCATTCGGTGCGCCTTATTTTGAACTGGTGTTTCAGCTTTGTGCTACCTGCTGCTGAATGCAGCTGGGTGGAGATAAAGATGTGGAGGCGGGGCCTGTGATGTCACAGCACCTTGCAGATGTGATCGGCTGACTGAATGGCGCACCTCCAAACCTCCGTTGCCCCGAAGTGACCGATTGACTTCATCTAGGAGTTTCTGAATCCGCAGCAGCGATGTGGTGTTTGCCAGTGAACTAATGATGGTCGATCCGATCTGTGCAGAGCACCACCTGGAGTCTGCGCCGTGCACGTGCCGGCTGTTTTGACATGGTGCCCTGCAGCACGACGGAGAAGAGGCTTTGAGAGAGCCCTTCAGAAAAACCTCCTGGTGACATCATCGTAAGTTTTGTCCTATTTTTGTGTTTGCTGTAATGTACGTTATCCGTGGATCGCAGTGCATGAAATCAAAGCTCATGTTGGAGATTTGTATCGCCTGCACATCCCTGATGCGAGCAGCAGCTCCAGATCGAGAACTCAGTTACTTGGAACTTGGGATTGAGGACTCCCCAGTCTGCCCTCAGATCCAGATGATTAACTGGATCTGCCTGGATTCAAAGTGAAGGATTTCAAAGTGAAGTGAATGACAAAAAGGCTCCTGAGTGATTCTTGGGGCATGAGAAGTGAAGGTAGACTGAACTTCAGGCTGCTTCCCCCTCCGTCCCCGTCTAGTTCCTGTCAGGCTGAATTACCCACAGCGCCATCTTCCATCATTCACACATGTTTCACAGTTAGGAAAATGTGCCATCAGGGTCAATAACTGTGCTTGACATTTTCTTCCATTTAATCACAGGCTAATTTAAAACATTAAAAAAAAAAAAGCACATGGGATGAAGATTCCTGCCCCCAGTGGTCTGACTCACCGCCTTTGTCTTTAGCTCAGCGTCAGACGGCGGCACAAACGATGGCTCCCACTGTGTGTGTCTGACTACTGCGGCCACCTAGACTAAAGATCGTTAGGACTTTTTCCTCGCTGTGAACTGTCTGCCATGTGACCATAGCAACCACTGCTGCATGCGTGGACAGCTCATCATGAAGGTGGTGCAATTGTAGCTGTGTTGGATTTATCGTTCCAGGAACACCGAAAGCTTGTTTCCCTCCCTAATGATAATAATATTAATAATAATGGTAATGATGATGATAATAAAAGTCCAGATCCAGAAACGCTGTCATCTTCATTCACTGCAAATGTTTTTTTTTTCTTGTCAAGATTTGAAAACCTACATCTGAAAAAATGCGAATATTTACCTTGTTTTAAATACAATTTAATATCTAGTCCATGTGTTCTTTTAGATTCAGCTTGAATATGTCTTTTATGGCTTAATTAGCCAACAGTTCTTAAATTTAGTTATTTACTGTTAAAAAAAGAATCAGAACCCAGAATTCCAGTTTTTGTTTTTCTCTTTCACAGTAAAAATCTTCTTTTAAGTTGTCACAGAAACAATCATGTCACACCAGCTGAAATATAAGAAATCATCTTTCAATTCTGGCTGAAAATGGCTCAGTTCTACTGAAATATGTTTAGACTTTTTTTTTTTGCTCCTTTTATTTTTTTTATGTATTTATGTAATTTATCTTTTATTTCTTTTATTTATTAAAAAGTTATGTGTTTTATTTTTTAACTTTTTCCCTAACTTGTTCTTGGGTCTTCATTTTTACTGACTGAGGATTTAGAATTTTTTGCTGATTAATTATTAGTGTCTGTTTTTCAGTAATTCGATCTAAATTTCACGTAAAAAAAAAAAAAAAAAAAAAAAAACTTTCAAACTCTTGAACATCTTGCAGCTCTAAACTGGAAACACAAGTTGTCCAGTAAAAATATCTCATGGACGTATCATTTCAGTAGAACCAAATAATTTTCACCCACAAATGAGTGATTATTTTTTGTATTCCAGATTGTGTTGTTTTGCAGTGATGGATCAAAGATGATTTAAAGCAGACTAGAGCAAACTGGAACACTGTCCAGTCCAGTCTAGTCCAGTCAAATTTAAATTTGAAAATACATCTGAACTAAAGATTAGAGGAACCGTCCAGCTTGTTATCAGCACCGAGCTCCACAGCGTAGAAAGGAAACATCAGTTCTGAGGTAGATCCAGGTTTTAGGGCAACATCTGCTCCCATCCAGACTACGTCTCTTTCAGAGACAACCTCAGATCTTTCAGCAAGACAATGCTGAATCACATACTCCACCCACCACAACAGCATGGCTTCATAAGAGTCCAGGTGCAACAGCTGAAAACATCTGGAGAAAACCATGAGAGGAAAAACATGACAAAGAAGATCCAGGACTGTTGAGCAGCTCCACTCTTATACCGGAGCAGAACGGGACAACACTTCTCAGGTATCAGTATCAGGCCTGCAGGTAAACAGCCCACACCTGCCGTCATCCAGGGAGGTCCTAAATTAAAACCAGTTAGCTGCTGGCTGATGAGAGAGCTGTCAAAGGAACAGAGACTTAATTGTTGAAAGATAGGAGTCAGGAGACGAATAAGGCTCTGAACGCTGTCCACCTCACCACCATCATTAAAAGGAGAACATGTGGCACCACAGAGTCATTAAAGACCAGGATGGCCCTCCAGGAGGCCAACAGCAACTCTGAAGAAACTGCATGAAGTTCTGGGAGGTTCTGGTCAGTGCTAGCATGTGACCACCATCTCCTGTATTCTGCACATCTTCAAATAAATAATAAAAAAAAAAAGAGTCCGTTCTTCCCATTTCTGGTCACCTGTCCCAGAAGCTCCGCCCCTTGCCGTGCCAGTGAGTGTTTGTACAGTGAGGTACTAATTCATTTAAATCAAATACACCTGTCACGCGGCAGAATGATGTCTCCGTACAGACACATGGCACCTTTGAGTTACGCCGTGTTGACTCCATTTCCAGATACTGAACAGCATTGTTGTCTGGCAGCGAGCGCATCCGTCACCGCCCGCTATCAGAAAGCACCGCCACCACCACATTTCATGTGCTGCAACTTTTATAGCTCTCATGCTCCACTCCACCGTGAATGATGATGTACTCCATGTTTCCTGGAGCCATTATGTCCTTCCTACCAAATCTTCTGCCATTACAGCCTTTAACTTCACAGTCAGCTCACTGAAGCAAATGAAAATAAAAAAAAGGAGAGTCTGCTTCTTCTGTCTATGTCTGAAGGGCAAGGAATAAAAAAGATCAGAGGAACGATGGAGGCACAAAAGCCGATAGCTGAGGTGTCGTATTTTGCACACATTCCCGGGGAGTGTATTGATCTGTCAGAAGTGAGTGACTCTGTTCACTCCGCTGGATCTACATGATCTGACACGTCCTGGAGGGGACGATGGAGCAGATAAGGGCTATTGTGGTGCCATCACATGCATTAAAAGGGGTTTGTTGTGAAGGTGGAGCGGTGACTTGCAGGTAACTGATAGCCCTTGTTAGCCAGCTTCTGGTTGGGGAACTAGACAGCAGCATGGATCTGATGTCTATCAAAGTCACATTGAAAACAATCAGCTGATACGATACACCTCGCACAGACCGCAGGGGGGACCGGAGGAAGAGGCCAGCGGCGTTCTGCTGGTATCAGGCGTGCTGTGGGATCCATTATCACCCTTCAGAGGATGTCACCTGCCATTTTACTCTGCTTGTGATATTGATCTTTTTGCACCAGATTTAGAAGAAATTCCACACAAGGTGACACCAGAAAAAAACCGAGAAGAGGGAAGGACCTAATCCTCTCCTTTGCAAATGAGCCCTGGGTTAATTTAACCCCTGAACTAAACAAATTAGAGCTGCGATGTATCAGGTTGTCTGCCAAGTCCTAATGGCCCCGCCGTTTCCAATGTGCCATGTGAGAAGGTGAGGTTCCCTCAGCAACCACAAAAATGGCTAAGTTGCTTTCACATCCATTAGTCACATATCTCTAATGGATGCACTACAAATAGAGAGGAATGGCTGGCGACCAGTGAAGACGAGTAAGCGCCCTTTACGCCCGCCTGACTAATGTCTAACTGTGCAATAACAAAACAAAGCAGTAAATTGTAAAAGTGGACATATTATGCTCATGTCATGCCTTCTAATATGATTATCTCCTGCCTGCAGAGTAGCTCTGGACACAGAGTGATTATTTTACAACGAAGAAAAAATGAGCAGAATTGGCTGATTTCTGATTGGTCGAATTTCAGGAGGCTTGCTAAAGCTGACGGCCCATGAATATACACAACTCCTGTTGCCAGTCAGAGCTACAGTTCCTGTAAATGACCTCAGCACCTTAAATCCTTTCATATGTGTCTAAGACATGTTTGTAGTCCAGTTAGCTTGCAGGCTTCATGGACAGTTACAGCTGAACATAGTAATGGAAGTTCATGTCCTGCTTCCATCTGTGGGTTTAGACCCGTTTTCAGCCAGACAAGTCTAAGGCCTGCAACACTTGGGATGATTGACAGCAGGTCCCAGCAGACTGTCTCTTGGAAAGGTCCTTAAATGATCCTCCGTGGCTGCAGGCTCCTTCAGCTGAGCCACGCTGGAGGAGCCCCGGAGCTGCTGGTGGACATCGGTGGCAGGACCTCCCAGTTCAAATATTTCAGAAATCACCAATGCACCTACAAGAGGGCAAAAACTAAAACTCGTCAGTTAGTGGAAAATTAATGAAAAACCAACATTCAGACCAATAGCCAACATAATCTTTCCCATGCAGTTTTTTTTCAATAATTTCCTTTGTTTGAAACTTCCAATAAATGTCCATGAATATTTAATCTGTGCTTCCCTTCTTTTATGTTAAAATCACATATGTGTCCTCTGCCTACTTAAAAAGTGTCTCAGTATTAATTGCTAAACATATCTGCAGCAAAAAACTTGTCAATTATGAGGGTAAAAACATAAAGCTAAACCAAAAAAAGCATCATGTGACAAACGTTTGAGGTCATATCACTGACCCTCAGCAGAAACTGCCTGCTGCTTTTCTAAGCTACATCCTGGGACCCATCTAGACAAAGCCACAGGCACAGGTGTCTGTTGCCCCTTTATATAACTTTACCTGATGAGGTGCATAAATTCCCACGAATTACCAAAAGTGTTTTTTTGTACCAGGCTGTAAATATTCTCCTGTGAAGTGAGACTGACTCACTTCCAGTGGTCAGTAGAGGAACTGCAGCTTTTGGTGGTCGGTAGAGGAACTGCAGCCTCTAGTGGTCAGTAGAGGAACTGCAGCCTCTAGTGGTCGGTAGAGGAACTGCAGCCTCTAGTGGTCAGTAGAGGAACTGCAGCCTTTGGTGGTCAGTAGAGGAACTGCAGCCTTTGGTGGTCGGTAGAGGAACTGCAGCCTCTAGTAATCAGTAGAGGAACTGCAGTCTCTAATGGTCGGTAGAGGAACTGCAGCCTCTAGTGGTTGGTAGAGGAACTGCAGCCTCTAGTGGTCGGTAGAGGAACTGCAGCCTCTAGTGGTCGGTAGAGGAACTGCAGCCTCTAGTGGTTGGTAGAGTAACTGCAGCCTCTAGTGGTCAGTAGAGGAACTACAGCCTCTAGTGGTCGGTAGAGGAGCTGCAGCCTCTAGTGGTCAGTGAAGGAACTGCAGCCTCTAGTGATCGGTAGAGGAACTGCAGCCTCTGGTGATCAGTGGAGGAACTGCAGCCTCTGGTGATCAGTGGAGGAACTGCAGCCTCTAGTGGTCGGTAGAGGAGCTGCAGCCTCTAGTGGTCAGTGAAGGAACTGCAGCCTCTAGTGATCGGTAGAGGAACTGCAGCCTCTGGTGATCAGTGAAGGAACTGCAGCCTCTAGTGGTCGGTAGAGGAACTGCAGCCTCTGGTGATCGGTAGAGGAACTGCAGTCTCCAGTGGTCAGAGGAACTGCAGCCTCTAGTGGTCAGTAGAGGAACTGCAGCCTGTAGTGGTCAGTAGAGGAACTGTAGCCTGTAGTGGTATGTAGAGGAACTGCAGCCTCTAGTGGTCGGTAGAGGAACTGCAGCCTCTAATGGTCGGTAGAGGAACTGCAGCCTCTAGTGGTTGGGGTAGAGGAACTGCAGCCTCTAGTGGTCGGTAGAGGAACTGCAGCCTCTAGTTTAGAGAACTGCAGCCTTTGGTTTGGTAGAGTAACTGCAGCCTCTAGTGGTCAGAAGAGGAACTACAGCCTCTAGTGGTCGGTAGAGGAGCTGCAGCCTCTAGTGGTCAGTGAAGGAACTGCAGCCTGTAGTGATCGGTAGAGGAACTGCAGCCTCTGGTGATCAGTGGAGGAACTGCAGCCTCTGGTGATCAGTGGAGGAACTGCAGCCTCTAGTGGTCGGTAGAGGAGCTGCAGCCTCTAGTGGTCAGTGAAGGAACTGCAGCCTCTAGTGATCGGTAGAGGAACTGCAGCCTCTGGTGATCAGTGAAGGAACTGCAGCCTCTAGTGGTCGGTAGAGGAACTGCAGCCTCTGGTGATCGGTAGAGGAACTGCAGCCTCTGGTGATCAGTGAAGGAACTGCAGTCCCTAGTGGTTGGTAGAGGAACTGCAGCCTCTAGTGGTCAGAGGAACTGCAGCCTCTAGTGGTCAGTAGAGGAACTGCAGCCTCTAGTGGTCAGTAGAGGAACTGCAGCCTGTAGTGGTCAGTAGAGGAACTGTAGCCTGTAGTGGTCAGTAGAGGAACTGCAGCCTCTAGTGGTCAGTAGAGGAACTGCAGCCTTTGGTGGTTGGTAGAGGAACTGCAGCCTCTAGTGGTCAGTAGAGGAACTGCAGCCTCTAATGGTCGGTAGAGGAACTGCAGCCTCTAGTGGTCGGTAGAGGAACTGCAGTCTCCAGTGGTCAGAGGAACTGCAGCCTCTAGTGGTCAGTAGAGGAACTGCAGCCTCTAGTGGTCAGTAGAGGAACTGCAGCCTGTAGTGATCAGTAGAGGAACTGCAGTCTCCAGTGGTCAGTGGAGGAACTGCAGCCTCTAGTGGTCAGTAGAGGAACTGCAACCTTTGGTGGTCGGTAGAGGAACTGCAGCCTCTAGTGGTCAGTAGAGGAACTGCAGCCTCTAATGGCCGGTAGAGGAACTGCAGCCTCTAGTGGTTGGTAGAGTAACTGCAGCCTCTAGTGGTCGGTAGAGGAACTACAGCCTCTAGTGGTCGGTAGAGGAGCTGCAGCCTCTAGTGGTCAGTGAAGGAACTGCAGCCTCTAGTGATCGGTAGAGGAACTGCAGCCTCTAGTGGTCAGTAGAGGAACTGCAGCCTTTGGTGGTCGGTAGAGGAACTGCAGCCTCTAGTGGTCAGTAGAGGAACTGCAGCCTCTAGTGGTCGGTAGAGGAAACTGCAGCCCTCAGTGAGGAACTGCAGCCTCTATGGTGGTAGAGGAACTGCAGCCTCTAGGGGAGGAACTGCAGCCTCTAGTGGTCGGTAGAGGAACTGCAGCCTCTAGTGGTCGGTAGAGGAACTGCAGCCTCTAGTGGTTGGTAGAGGAACTGCAGCCTCTAGTGGTCGGTAGAGGAACTGCAGCCTCTAGTGGTCGGTAGAGGAACTGCAGCCTCTAGTGGTTGGTAGAGTAACTGCAGCCTCTAGTGGTCAGTAGAGGAACTACAGCCTCTAGTGGTCGGTAGAGGAGCTGCAGCCTCTAGTGGTCAGTGAAGGAACTGCAGCCTCTAGTGATCGGTAGAGGAACTGCAGCCTCTGGTGATCAGTGGAGGAACTGCAGCCTCTGGTGATCAGTGGAGGAACTGCAGCCTCTAGTGGTCGGTAGAGGAGCTGCAGCCTCTAGTGGTCAGTGAAGGAACTGCAGCCTCTAGTGATCGGTAGAGGAACTGCAGCCTCTGGTGATCAGTGAAGGAACTGCAGCCTCTAGTGGTCGGTAGAGGAACTGCAGCCTCTGGTGATCGGTAGAGGAACTGCAGTCTCCAGTGGTCAGAGGAACTGCAGCCTCTAGTGGTCAGTAGAGGAACTGCAGCCTGTAGTGGTCAGTAGAGGAACTGTAGCCTGTAGTGGTCAGTAGAGGAACTGCAGCCTCTAGTGGTCGGTAGAGGAACTGCAGCCTCTAATGGTCGGTAGAGGAACTGCAGCCTCTAGTGGTTGGTAGAGGCACTGCAGCCTCTAGTGGTCGGTAGAGGAACTGCAGCCTCTAGTGGTCGGTAGAGGAACTGCAGCCTCTAGTGGTTGGTAGAGTAACTGCAGCCTCTAGTGGTCAGAAGAGGAACTACAGCCTCTAGTGGTCGGTAGAGGAGCTGCAGCCTCTAGTGGTCAGTGAAGGAACTGCAGCCTGTAGTGATCGGTAGAGGAACTGCAGCCTCTGGTGATCAGTGGAGGAACTGCAGCCTCTGGTGATCAGTGGAGGAACTGCAGCCTCTAGTGGTCGGTAGAGGAGCTGCAGCCTCTAGTGGTCAGTGAAGGAACTGCAGCCTCTAGTGATCGGTAGAGGAACTGCAGCCTCTGGTGATCAGAAGGAACTGCAGCCTCTAGTGGTCGGTAGAGGAACTGCAGCCTCTGGTGATCGGTAGAGGAACTGCAGCCTCTGGTGATCAGTGAGAGGAACTGCAGTCCTCTAGTGGTGGTAGAGGAACTGCAGCCTCTAGTGGTCTAGAGGAACTGCAGCCTCTAGTGGTCAGTAGAGGAACTGCAGCCTCTAGTGGTCAGTAGAGGAACTGCAGCCTGTAGTGGTCAGTAGAGGAACTGTAGCTGTAGTGGTCAGTAGAGGAACTGCAGCCTCTAGTGGTCAGTAGAGGAACTGCAGCCTTTGGTGGTTGGTAGAGGAACTGCAGCCTCTAGTGGTCAGTAGAGGAACTGCAGCCTCTAGTGGTCAGTAGAGGAACTGCAGCCTCTAATGGTCGGTAGAGGAACTGCAGGTCAGTGGTAGAGGAACTGCAGCTCTAGTGTCTAGTGGTCAGTAGAGGAACTGCAGCCTCTAGTGGTCAGTAGAGGAACTGCAGCCTGTAGTGATCAGTAGAGGAACTGCAGTCTCCAGTGGTCAGTGGAGGAACTGCAGCCTCTAGTGGTCAGTAGAGGAACTGCAACCTTTGGTGGTCGGTAGAGGAACTGCAGCCTCTAGTGGTTGGTAGAGTAACTGCAGCCTCTAGTGGTCGGTAGAGGAACTACAGCCTCTAGTGGTCGGTAGAGGAGCTGCAGCCTCTAGTGGTCAGTGAAGGAACTGCAGCCTCTAGTGATCGGTAGAGGAACTGCAGCCTCTAGTGGTCAGTAGAGGAACTGCAGCCTTTGGTGGTCGGTAGAGGAACTGCAGCCTCTAGTGGTCAGTAGAGGAACTGCAGCCTTTGGTGGTCGGTAGAGGAACTGCAGCCTCTAGTGGTCAGTAGAGGAACTGCAGCCTCTAATGGTCGGTAGAGGAACTGCAGCCTCTAGTGGTTGGTAGAGGAACTGCAGCCTCTAGTGGTCGGTAGAGGAACTGCAGCCTCTAGTGGTCGGTAGAGGAACTGCAGCCTCTAGTGGTCGGTAGAGGAACTACAGCCTCTAGTGGTCGGTAGAGGAGCTGCAGCCTCTAGTGGTCAGTGAAGGAACTGCAGCCTCTAGTGATCGGTAGAGGAACTGCAGCCTCTGGTGATCAGTGGAGGAACTGCAGCCTCTGGTGATCAGTGGAGGAACTGCAGCCTCTAGTGGTCGGTAGAGGAGCTGCAGCCTCTAGTGGTCGGTAGAGGAGCTGCAGCCTCTAGTGGTCAGTGAAGGAACTGCAGCCTCTAGTGATCGGTAGAGGAACTGCAGCCTCTGGTGATCAGTGAAGGAACTGCAGCCTCTAGTGGTCGGTAGAGGAACTGCAGCCTCTGGTGATCGGTAGAGGAACTGCAGTCTCCAGTGGTCAGAGGAACTGCAGCCTCTAGTGGTCAGTAGAGGAACTGCAGCCTGTAGTGGTCAGTAGAGGAACTGTAGCCTGTAGTGGTCAGTAGAGGAACTGCAGCCTCCAGTGGTCGGTAGAGGAACTGCAGCCTCTAGTGGTCGGTAGAGGAACTGCAGCCTCTAGTGGTCGGAAGAGGAACTTCAGTCTCCAGTGGTCAGAGGAATTGCAGCCTCTAGTGGTCAGTAGAGGAACTGCAGCCTCTAGTGGTCAGTAGAGGAACTGCAGCCTGTAGTGGTCAGTAGAGGAACTGTAGCCTCTA
This sequence comes from Hirundichthys speculiger, assembly GCA_018398805.1. Lineage (NCBI taxonomy): Eukaryota > Metazoa > Chordata > Actinopteri > Beloniformes > Exocoetidae > Hirundichthys > Hirundichthys speculiger. The sequence continues at coordinate 623,423 of JAGFBZ010000636.1, read as the reverse complement.
GTGGTCAGTAGAGGAAATGCAGCCTCTAGTGGTCAGTAGAGGAACTGCAGCCTCTAGTGGTCGGTAGAGGAACTGCAGCCTCTAGTGGTCAGTAGAGGAACTGCAGCCTTTGGTGGTCAGTAGAGGAACTGCAGCCTTTGGTGGTCGGTAGAGGAACTGCAGCCTCTAGTAATCAGTAGAGGAACTGCAGTCTCTAATGGTCGGTAGAGGAACTGCAGCCTCTAGTGGTTGGTAGAGGAACTGCAGCCTCTAGTGGTCGGTAGAGGAACTGCAGCCTCTAATGGTCGGTAGAGGAACTGCAGCCTCTATTGGTTGGTAGAGTAACTGCAGCCTCTAGTGGTCAGTAGAGGAACTACAGCCTCTAGTGGTCGGTAGAGGAGCTGCAGCCTCTAGTGGTCAGTGGTCAGTGAAGGAACTGCAGCCTCTAGTGATCGGTTAGAGGAACTGCAGCCTCTGGTGATCAGTGGAGGAACTGCAGCCTCTAGTGGTCGGTAGAGGAGCTGCAGCCTCTAGTGGTCAGTGAAGGAACTGCAGCCTCTAGTGATCGGTAGAGGAACTGCAGCTCTGGTGATCAGTGAAGGAACTGCAGCCTCTAGTGGTCGGTAGAGGAACTGCAGCCTCTGGTGATCGGTAGAGGAACTGCAGTCTCCAGTGGTCAGAGGAACTGCAGCCTCTAGTGGTCAGTAGAGGAACTGCAGCCTGTAGTGGTCAGTAGAGGAACTGCAGCCTAGTGGTCGGTATAGGAAACTGCAGCCTCTAGTGGTCGGTAGAGGAACTGCAGTCTCGTGGTTGGTAGAGGAACTGCAGCCTCTAGTGGTCGGTAGAGGAACTGAACTGCAGCCTCTAGTGGTCGGTAGAGGAACTGCAGCCTCTAGTGGTTGGTAGAGTAATTGCAGCCTCTAGTGGTCAGAAGAGGAACTACAGCCTCTAGTGGTCGGTAGAGGAGCTGCAGCCTCTAGTGGTCAGTGAAGGAACTGCAGCCTCTAGTGATCGGTAGAGGAACTGCAGCCTCTGGTGATCAGTGGAGGAACTGAGCCTCGGTCAGTGGAGGAACTGCAGCCCTCTAGTGGTCGGTTAGAGGAGCTGCAGCCTCTAGTGGTCAGTGAAGGAACTGCAGCCTCTAGTGATCGGTAGAGGAACTGCAGCCTCTGGTGATCAGTGAAGGAACTGCAGCCTCTAGTGGTCGGTAGAGGAACTGCAGCCTCTGGTGATCGGTAGAGGAACTGCAGCCTCTGGTGATCAGTGAAGGAACTGCAGTCCCTAGTGGTTGGTAGAGGAACTGCAGCCTCTAGTGGTCAGAGGAACTGCAGCTCTAGTGGTCAGTCAGTAGAGGAACTGCAGCCTCTAGTGGTCAGTAGAGGAACTGCAGCCTGTAGTGGTCAGTAGAGGAACTGTAGACTGTAGTGGTCAGTAGAGGAACTGCAGCCTCTAGTGGTCAGTAGAGGAACTGCAGCCTTTGGTGGTTGGTAGAGGAACTGCAGCCTCTAGTGGTCAGTAGAGGAACTGCAGCCTCTAATGGTCGGTAGAGGAACTGCAGCCTCTAGTGGTCGGTAGAGGAACTGCAGCCTCTAGTGGTCGGTAGAGGAACTGCAGTCTCCAGTGGTCAGAGGAACTGCAGCCTCTAGTGGTCAGTAGAGGAACTGCAGCCTCTAGTGGTCAGTAGAGGAACTGCAGCCTGTAGTGATCAGTAGAGGAACTGCAGTCTCCAGTGGTCAGTGGAGGAACTGCAGCCTCTAGTGGTCAGTAGAGGAACTGCAACCTTTGGTGGTCGGTAGAGGAACTGCAGCCTCTAGTGGTCAGTAGAGGAACTGCAGCCTCTAATGGCCGGTAGAGGAACTGCAGCCTCTAGTGGTTGGTAGAGTAACTGCAGCCTCTAGTAGAGGAACTCAGCCTCGGTAGAGGAGCTGCAGCCTCTAGTTGAAGGAACTGCAGCCTCTAGTGATCGGTTAGAGGAACTGCAGCCTCTAGTGGTCAGTAGAGGAACTGCAGCCTTTGGTGGTCGGTAGAGGAACTGCAGCCTCTAGTGGTGGTCAGTAGAGGAACTGCAGCCTTGGTGGTCGGTAGAGGAACTGCAGCCTCTAGTGGTCAGTAGAGGAACTGCAGCCTCTAATGGTCGGTAGAGGAACTGCAGCCTCTAGTGGTTGGTAGAGGAACTGCAGCCTCTAGTGGTCGGTAGAGGAACTGCAGCCTCTAGTGGTCGGTAGAGGAACTGCAGCCTCTAGTGGTTGGTAGAGTAACTGCAGCCTCTAGTGGTCGGTAGAGGAACTACAGCCTCTAGTGGTCGGTAGAGGAGCTGCAGCCTCTAGTGGTCAGTGAAGGAACTGCAGCCTCTAGTGATCAGTAGAGGAACTGCAGCCTCTGGTGATCAGTGGAGGAACTGCAGCCTCTGGTGATCAGTGGAGGAACTGCAGCCTCTAGTGGTCGGTAGAGGAGCTGCAGCCTCTAGTGGTCGGTAGAGGAGCTGCAGCCTCTAGTGGTCAGTGAAGGAACTGCAGCCTCTAGTGATCGGTAGAGGAACTGCAGCCTCTGGTGATCAGTGAAGGAACTGCAGCCTCTAGTGGTCAGTAGAGGAACTGCAGCCTCTGGTGATCGGTAGAGGAACTGCAGTCTCCAGTGGTCAGAGGAACTGCAGCCTCTAGTGGTCAGTAGAGGAACTGCAGCCTGTAGTGGTCAGTAGAGGAACTGTAGCCTGTAGTGGTCAGTAGAGGAACTGCAGCCTCTAGTGGTCGGTAGAGGAACTGCAGCCTCTAGTGGTCGGTAGAGGAACTTCAGTCTCCAGTGGTCAGAGGAATTGCAGCCTCCAGTGGTCAGTAGAGGAACTGCAGCCTCTAGTGGTCAGTAGAGGAACTGCAGCCTGTAGTGGTCAGTAGAGGAACTGTAGCCTCTAGTGGTCAGTAGAGGAAATGCAGCCTCTAGTGGTCGGTAGAGGAACTGCAGCCTCTATTGGTCAGTAGAGAAACTGCAGCCTGTAGTGGTCAGTAGAGGAACTGTAGCCTGTAGTGGTCAGTAGAGGAACTGCAGCCTCTAGTGGTCAGTAGAGGAAGTTCAGCCTCTAGTGGTTGGTAGAGGAACTGCAGCCTGTAGTGGTCAGTAGAGGAACTGTAGCCTCTAGTGGTCGGTAGAGGAACTGCAGCCTGTAGTGGTCGGTAGAGGAACTGCAACCTCTAGTGGTTGGTAGAGGAACTGCAGCCTCTAGTGGTCGGTAGAGGAACTGCAGCCTCTAGTGGTCGGTAGAGAGTGCAGTTCCTCTACTGTAAACTCATCAGGTGAGTTAAGTTTATAATCACTTCAAATACTCAAATATTTGCTCTCAAACACAGAAAATTTTTTTTTTTTTTTTTAAATCTCCTTTAATCCCCTTTCATCCATTTCATGAATTAATTCCTTGACTCAAGTGGATCCAACTCATGGAGCTGCTCCAGCTGAAAAACCTCCAGTTGGGACCTCAATGATCCACTTCTTCTGGATCAAAGTTTGACCTGAGTCCTACTCTGACATGCGACCCAACTGTGAACAGATGATTAACAGCTCTCAGTGATAAAGCGTCACGAGCACAGATCAGCCAATTTATGATTATGTTAGATTATATTTAATCGCCCAGCGAGGTGTATTACTAATTGTGACTATTAAGACACTGAGAATACCCAGTTTATGAAAGAAATATTAGGGAAGAGAGCACTCTCTTTCAACTGTCTTGCTGTGAAAAGAATTCTGTTTCTCTGATGGAAGCAGGGTCACGCTGGGACGTCTCTCTTACTGGTCTGAAGGCATATTTGCATTTGAAGAAGATCTTTCACTTTTCTATATAATGCAATTTTAAGTCTAGACTTTTTCTTCTCTGTTCATATTTCCATCCAGCACTGGTCGAGGCTGCTGATGGTGTTTTTTTTTCTTTTCTTCCTGGCTCACAGTCTTTACTGTAAGTGTTTATATAACCAAAGCAGGACTAAGAGGCCTTCACCTCCACCTGAAGCTTCAGGGAGGAATTCACAAATAGCCGCTTCACACCTCCGCCTCCTCAAAATGTCACCATCTGACAACTTTAAGCAGCTTTCAGCATCTATTTCTCTGACGCAAGGCAACACCTGTCGTCTTGATTAAAGACATAAATCAGCCTCTCATATTCTTAAAATATTCTGAACGAGTGTAACCGCCGCTCCCCAACGTCTATAATTAATGTGGTCACATCCAGCATGAGAAGAGGAAATCTGATGTTCTCCTCTGCTCTCCTCCTTCCTCCTCTCCAGTCATACTTGGCAACCCAGTAATCCCTGAGAGGACAGCAAGCTGTGAAAGTGTAAACATGACTGCGGTATCAAAACTTTCCAATCCCTGCCATTACTGCTCTGACAGCTGACCGCACTGATTAGCCATCAAAGCCGTTCCCTCTCGGAGCAGCGGCGAGCACGGGCCCAGTATCACCGCCGCTGTCAGAGGACGTTAACATGCTGCTGCGCTGTGAGCAAAAACGCGGAGGAGCAGAACCGAAACCAAACGTGGGCTGCAGGTGTCTGGACGGACAGCAAGTCTGATGGTGTGAAAGAAAAGATGGAAATGAGGTTGCCCAGCATGGAGGCTACTCGCTGCTGCTCCAGGGGACTTATCCCTGCGACGCTGGACGCTGAACGCTGGACGCTCCAGTTTGTGCCCGGTGTTTGGTGGTTTTTTGCGGTCGGGTGTCGACGTGCTGTCTGCTGGTGCGGACCGGTCCTCTTGCGGCTGGTGGAGACGTGCGGCCGCGGACATGGACGGTGTTGCTGGGGGCCGGTTCGGCTGCAGCGTCAACTGAACCAGGACGGGAGCCCCCGACGTGGCAGTGGCACCGCCAGGGGTGACGCCAGCAACCTGGTCCGCAAGATGAACCGGGCTCTGGGACGGTCGGTTCCATCGCTCGCCGGACTGAGGGAGCCTAGTCTTCCCAGAAGAGACAGTTTGGTTCATCGGTGTTTCCTCCTCTGACCTGGAGATATCTCACTTAATTCACCATTGTGGAGATATACTGGTTTTAACGGCTGTTTACTGGTTTTAACAGCTGTTAACTGGAGTTAGCACTTGGACCACAGGACCGGGACATGAAAAAGGAGCGCTGGACGCTGGCAGCTCCTCAAGTACACCAGACTGCAGCGTCTGGTGTACTTGAAACTTGAATTTCCCCCTTGGGGGATCAATAAAGTATATTTTTATTTGTTGAATTTGTATTTGTATTTTGTGGCTGTGATGAGCTGAGAAACTGCTCTCTTCATCACGACGGTACATCTGCAAATGTGAATTAGCACTGATGAAGCAACAACAGTCATGAGATACTATACTCACTGTTGTACAGTAAGAACGATCACATTCATGACATCCGTCCCCCCCCACCCCTAAAATAATCCTCTAATTTAATAACCATATCATATTGCACAGAGATAAACACCTTATCTGTGTCTTGTAGTGCCCCCCTACACATTATATCAGTTTAAATGTAGACTGGTTGGCCAATGTAACAGATTGTACAGGTTGTTGTACATTGGTTTGAAGGAACTTGAGGATGCCCTTTAGGTCACTGACCTATCACTAGGTTTCTCCAACCTGAGGGGGCGGAGCCTATTCAAAACGATTTTTTTTCCACGCCACCAGCCCCACTTCTCAGCCTCTGTGTGGGCTAGAGACACACTGTCTTCACTGGAGGGTTACTAGTGGGTTGCTGTGACATCACTGACCCTCCCTATGATGACCTCGACCTTTGGGGGCAGAGTTTTGCCATCACGCACGCCACAAATCCCACTTCTCAACCTCTGTGTGGGCTAAACACATGCTATTTTCACTAGTGGGTTACTGGTGGGTAGCCTTGACATCACTGACCCTCCCTATGATGACCTCGACCTTTGGGGGCGGAGTTTCGCCATCATGCACGCCACAACTCCTACTTCTCAGCCTCTGTGTGGGCTAGAGACACGCTGTCTTCACTGGAGGGTTACTGGTGCATTACTGTGATGTCAGTGACCTTCCCTGTACTGACTGTCACCTTGGGGGGCGGAGTTTTGCCATCATGCATGCGACGAATCCCACAACTTAGCCCTTGTGAGGGCCAAAGACACACTGTCTTCACCAGGGTGTTGCTTGTGGGTGGTTTCTGACCAGTCCCCAATCTACATTGGTCCAAGGGGGTGGAGTCTGACCTCCATGCCACTATTGATACTATTATTAGACCATATCAGGTACCATGTATCTTGACCTCTTCTATATTATCTATAAATACATCACATACAGTAAAACAGTTATGATCAATACTGCAGTCAACTTGCTTATAAATAAAGGAAAGCAGGCCCTCAGTACTATTGATATTTATTGCATGGAATTGATTTCACACAGGGGCTTGATTGTGGGATTTGTGTTGCGGGTGGCGTGGTAGCAAAACCCCGCCCCCTTTGATCAAGGGTGGTTGTGGGACAGTAAGGTGCACTCAGGGCTGTCCCTGTTGACCCCTGGTGCATGCATCATGTCTCTAGCACACACAGGGGCTGGGATGTAGGATTCCTGTTGCATAATGGCGTGGTAGCGAAGCCCCGCCCCCTTGGGTCAAGTTTGATTGGGAAAAATATATCCCCCACTCCACCCCCTGTTCAGGTATTCTAGTCTCTGGTAGAAGGAAGGCAAGTAAAGGTATGCAACAATCTATATGGTCCTATTCCAATGCTCACACTAAAGCTGTAGAGTAGACTGCTGCCCCTATTGTTTTACATTGGGGTCCTTTGGACCCAAACACCCTCTGTGTGATGTAAATGTGAAGGGGGGGTGTAGAGTGGGAGCTCCCCCCAAAAAAGTTATCCTCCATGCCCCTCACATAAAATAAGCTGCTGACCTCTAAAAATCCAAGACAACAAAACAATTTATTAACCTTCTTGTATAAAAGTGAAATTGACTGTATCAACAGTTAATTAAGGCTAGAGCACAAGACGTGTTTTGTTTATGTTTGCCAAAGGTAGCTAACTTGAGGCAACATCAGGCTCAACTTGATGTTGAGCAGGGTTAGGGTTAGGGTTAGGGTTAGGGTTAGGGTTAGGGTTAGGGTTAGGGTTATCCTAAGGGTCATCCTCTGGGATGAGATGGCCAGAGGAGCAGGTCGCCGATCACCACGCCAGTCGGCAGCCTTTTTCATAAACTATTTTTGTTGACATTGCTGAACTTCACCTTTACGGACGATCTGTCTCTGACATTGGCCATTATAAAATAAGTTTTATATTCGTTTTGGTCCTTAGTCGCTTTTTTGGGGCTTGTTTTCAAGGTCCAGGTAGCTTATTTGTCTGGCAACAATTCCCTCCTCAATAGGCTCCGTTCTCCTCAGTGGTAGTTGAGACTGTCTGCTATAAATTCGGTTAACAAGGCGTAGAGCGAGTAGAGGCAGGCAGACAAGGTACGTGACATTGAAAAGAGGTGCTTGAAAAAACTGTCTGTGCATTTGGCGAGTTCAGTTTCCATTGTCCCCAGTTATCGACAGAAATTAGCCAGGGGAAGGGGGAGATGTCAGTTAAAGTTAGCTACTGTGATTGACCAAAAGTTGAGCCTGATGTTGCCTCAAGTTAGCTACCTTTGGCAAACATAAACAAAACACGTCCACTTCTATGTTCATAAAAAGGGCTTATACATGTTTCATTATTTCAATTGTATTGTAGAAAAGCATGGTTAGACAGAAATTGTCAGTCGAGGAGCAAAAGAGAAGAAATAGAGAGTATTAACGGAAGAGAAGATAGAAATTAAACAGTGACCCAGAGAGAAAATATGAGATGCAAGAGAAGGAAAGACAAAGGTGGAAGAAGAGAGTTTAATACAAAAAATTAATACAAATGGGAGACAGGGCAAAGAGGCACCAGAGAAAGTATTGGAAAGATGCACAGAAAAGGTCCAGACAGCAAAGGTTCAGTGAAAGTGCAGTGCTGCAAGAAGACATGCAAAGATACGACACACTTCTCATGCAACCTATTGTTATGCCAGAATTTGGGCATATCTTACTCATTAGAATACACTCAAATTATACTCTAATTGTGTTCCGGTGATGCAGTCAATTCGGTTATTAAACAAAGCACTGACAACCAACGGAGGTGCAAAACGGAGTTTTATTCTCCAAGTCTGCATGCAAATTCAGAGAGGTCATTACAGAATGCCGGATGGTTCAGAATGACCCCGTCTCAGTAGGAAGCAGTTGCCTTTGAACATCACATGAAAACATCAGGACCTTGGATAAGTTCTCTAGACGTCCACGTCAAAACTTAGCAGACTCGTTGGAGCCTGAACGATAACAAAACTGTGGCCTTCGAACACGCAGGAATCGAGACCAGAAGTCATGGACTCATGACACAGCACTTTAGCTCAAAATGCAATTTCTGACACAACAATCCCTACTTTTGTATTTGCACCTCATTTTCTTTGCATATATGAAAAGCTTATCTAGATCACAGCAGTAGAGCACGCGGTTCCCGCCCAAAGGGCCCTGCCCACAACTGCGAGCTAAACAGGGAATAATGAAGCGCAGTCTACTCTATTGAATGTGATCCCTCTAGTGGCCAAACACCCGTCCCCAGCTATGTTCCACGGTTTGCAGCTCAGATTGGAATCAGTTTATTGGTTAAAATGATTAATGTGCTTAAATTTAGAGTTTGAATTTTGAATTTTAGTACAATTTAGATTCCGAAAATAAGGGGAACGGCAAAAGACCCTCTAGAGACTATCTACTCTAGACTAGGCCAAAAACCCAGTGGGAAAAAAGGCCGCAAGGCTATCTAAGCAAGAACATTCAGTTCTCAGAAGCACCCGCAGGTGCACCCCCCAGTTGATGTCGGGGAACAATCAGACCTCTGATCATGCAAGAACAATGTCAAGTCATTGCTTTTAGCATCATGCGGCGTAAACATGGAATCACACATGAAAATAAAAACAGAACCAAAACAAACAGAAATGGAGTAAACACTTTCAAAAATACTGAGTACCAGGACCCTGAGGTCAGCCATGTCCACAGATCAAACCCCCAGGGCTCCGCTGAGTCCCTGTGGTGCTGCATCTCCATTGTGACATCCCAAACCCCCTCTGAGGCTAAGGATGTACGGTTCAAAGGTTCAATCAAACGCCAGATTGCCAACCTGGCCGACCAAATTCATAGTACCCCTCCGAGGAACTAAACCCCTAAGAACTTTGCCCCACTGAGACGCAATTAACATGGGGCTAGACCTCACGCTTGGAAACAGATAACAGGGATAATTAACTAATTATTAACTAATAATTTAACATGATGATGAGTCAACGAATCATAAATACCCATAAAGAAGTTTTGATACACCTGAGAATTATCAGTAACATCCAAATTATTAACCTAAATGAGAAGCTCAGAGATATTTAAAGATGACAAGTAAGGGTGGAGACACCCCTCACTATTATCTCGACGTTGGACTCCACATGCGGCCTTCCTAGCGAGACCACAAACGCTTTTTCCCAGAAGCCGCCCACGAGGAGAACACGAACGAGAAAACAACAGGAGCTTCACAAAGTGTTGGACTTTATGAAGGACTTGCTGTGAACCAAGATGTAGACGCTCTGATCCTGAAGCTGAGTTACAACATTTGAATTTCGTGTTATAAATCAAATACCCAAATAGTCATGAATGGAACACGTCTCAAGCAGATCATGGCTGTCGCACATGTTCCTGGCACATGAGTATGAAACCAAAAACACAGGAAAATGATAACATAAAACATAAATGAATAAACAACATAAATGAAACAAAACCCATAATATAGTCATATTTCATATTACATTCACCCCCTCCCGGACCCCCCCACTCCCCCATCGTGGAAGCCTCGGAGGATCCATCTTCTTCTCGCTCAGCAGTGTGGGATGAAGAATATGTGATGTAACAGTCTCTGGTTGGAAAAACATGAGTCTCTCTTTTCCTCTTTTTTCTTTTTTTTTTATTTTCTAGTACCTCCTTCCTGTCCAAGCTCAGGTGTGTGTGTGTGTGCGTGTATGTGCATGTATGTGTACATGTATGTGTGTGTATGTGTGTGTACGTGTATGTGTGCTCAGAGATACAAACAGGCTCCAGAAGCCTGAGATACCAAGGAACCTGGGGATCCAGCAGCCAGAAGCTGGATCAGGAACTGCTTGCAGGGGCAGGTGTGAGTCCAGGTCGCCCGCTCCACTATGTTAACAGCAGTGCGGGTCGTTAGCAGAACCTGGAAAAGACCGTTCCACTGCTCCGTTTCTCTAGCGCCTCTGAAGCAGGTCTCGCATCAGGACCCACTCTCCTGGCTGAGTGCTGTGCAGGGGTCCACTGGCTGGTACAGGCTGGGCACCGAGTTAATCTGTGTCAATATAGAGTGCAACCTTTTGCAATACGACAACACAGAATTCTCACACAATACAGATGATGGAAGGAAACACTCATCTGGTACGTCCACTCCCATCGGCGTTGGTCTGGCCAAAGAGGATCACGAACAGACTCAGAGTAGCCCTCAATCGCACTCGCATCCTCAAGTCCACAGCATGACAGGTAGAGCCCCCAGAGCCTTCAGCCAGGACACCCTGTTCCTGCACAACACCGTACCAACTTAAAAGTCAAGACACCATACTCCCTCTCAACAGCGCCCCCACTGGCAGGATGGTAGGCACAGTGTCTCCTGAGGCCAAACCCCAGAACCTTCCCTACCTGCACCAGGGCTTTGTTAACAAAATGAGTGCCGTTGTCACTGGAGATTTCAGATGGAATTCCCACCGTGGCAGGATCTCCTTCAGCCAAGCCTCTGCCACTGTGGAGCTGACATCCTTAGAAAAGTTAAAAACCTCAACCCACTTTAAGACGTGTCAACAACAACCAGACAATATTTCTTTCCCTCACAAGGAGAGAGTTCAATAAAATCTAGCATGATGTACTCCTCTGGACCTGGCATGAAAGTGGCTGGATTTAATACAGTCAAAATAAAAAGAACTGTTTCAGATGGAACTGAACAGTTAAAGGCAACTGTTTAGTACCAAACCCACCTAGCAGCAGACAAATGTGACGTTTTCTGCTCCAACAGTGTCATAGACACGGCATGTGGTACCCAAAGAGTCAACAGCATAACTTACCAGATCACGTGAGCATAGACAGCTCACAAACAACGTGGAGAGCCACGTTGGATCTGGATCCAGCTTACCAGAAAAATAAGCCACAGGCTTCATGTTCCTGTAACAGAACAGATGTCATTCCTGCCAGTGGCCATCACACTATACAACCAATCACTTTAAATCTGTAAAATCTATAGTATCTCTATATGTCCGTTTAACCTAGGTTACTTTCTCTTTTTTCTTTTACTATTAGACAGGGTATTTTGATAATCTCTTATTTGTAATTTTTGTACATTGGATTTGCACACGTGGGCCAGAGTTATTTAGTCTATTTTGTTATTCTTATATATTTAATTCTTGGTAAGGTGTAGTATTTAAAGTGTTCATTTACTTATTTTATATGTAGAGACTAATGTCTAACTTTAACCGATGCAACGGTCTTTTATAGGATGAACAATGGCGGCAGCAAAACATTTTCATTGCAGTTGCTTAGGTGTTGCTAAACAGTTGTATGGAGTTGCTGGACAATTTAATTGCAATACCAATTAAATAGCATAAATATGGATATGTATGTCATTACCGGCCTCCTCATTCTAATCAGCGCTATCTGAAACTAGCGCGCATGCCATGAAACAGATAAAAAAAATCAATTTGAAGTTCGTTATTATAATTCTACCATATAGTCATGCCGCTTTTCACAGCAGTGAGAAATGTACATTAACAGCCTAGACTACAAATCATTTAACAATAACCTGTTTATCACATTTTAACCAGTTAATATTCACATAAGTTCACATCAGAGGGATCTGGCAGACTTTCGCCTTAACAGATAGCCTCCATTTTGATGTCACTTTCCTAACGGCCCGGTTTTTTTATTTCCCAAGCTGACTTCGCGTGACCCCTGCAGGCCAGCTCTCATCGTTTTTAATTGTCTTCCTTCTATTTTAATTTAAAGCAAAAACACATGAAATTAATTTTAAATTAAATTGTCACCATTTTTACTTTATTTAACACAATTAAGATTTTCATTTTTAATAGTCTCCATTCTTGGGGTTGCTTTGAGGTTGCCAAGCCATATTTTGAGGTTGCTATAGCAACTGCAAGCTATTTCATTTATTTTATTTATTACATTATTACAGTTTTATTATTACAGTTTTGCACACTGTTTTTTTTTTTCCCTATTTATTGCCTATTTAATGTCTATTTAATGCCCTGTCTATTCATGTATATTTTTGTATCTGCTGCAACGAGCCAATTTCCCCTCGGGGATTATTAAAGTATTTTCAATTCAATTCAATTCAAACACCTGACAATAAGAACCCATCCCTACAAAGGACATCACCTGTTTCTGTTCACAGCAACCTTGACACAGACGGGTGAATGTCCAAGGTTCACCCTGTAGGTCGAACACCGGAAAAACATTAGCCAAATCGACAACATCAGTGTTTGGATTGGAGCATCAGGGCATGGACAATCACACCTGCAGCGCGCAGAGATTTAAAACAGGTGCAACTCCCATCACTGCCTCCTCTGTCAATATTGTTGAAATACTGTTGGATATTATTGCTGACACAGCCTAACATCAGAATTTTTTAGAGTGATCATAACCGGTTCGACATTCTTGATCAAACCTACATCACATGGACCTTGTGCTCATAACGTCGTCGTTGTAACGTTCTGGAATGATGGTAATTGGCCCAATTCACGACCAGCAGGCAGAAACCCACATCGCCCTCCAGGTGAACACAGCGCGACACGTGATCACCTAGAATGAAACAACACACGACATGCATTTCTGTCTGTAGGGTCAAAAGAACAGTAGGGTCTTCCTGCTCTCACAGTCAGTCAAAGGAGCCCACGTTGTCGTCAAAGCACGTCGAGAGTCGGAGTCGTCTGAAACATTCACACTCCTGCAGACAACACATAATACAACAATCACAAGCAGTTACCAATTACCCTGACTCAGAGTCAGTGCCACTGGCACGCACTACAATGCGTAGACCAGTATAATATTGTGATTTCAGTTTCTTATTTTACCATGTTCCTTCTTATAAACATAAAATAGACAAAAACACACAAAAAAAATGGTTATTGTTGTTGGCAGAGGTGAACCAAGTGATCTTCATCTTCATCTTAATTACCTTGAGGCAGAATTTACAAATTGATTAACTTCGGTATGGATGCAGTCCATTAGCAAGGTGACTGAGGAATCAGAGACAGGCAAAATTATTTGAGGCAATAGATTATGACTGAAATGACTAATTCTTGGATCATAAATTGAATTGGTGAAAAGGTGTAGTACCTTTTTCCAGACACGCAGTGTCGACAGAAAAACTTTAGCAAGCAGTTCTTCATTGCAAGGGACAAGGACAGAGGAAAAAATGTGTTGCGATGTCTTATCAGTATTTGCATTCTTGTGTATCAGTACGTGTGGTAATGACGTGTCACCTGGCCCCACCCCCTCGTCCACGGCAGAGTCCAGATGGCGTCACTCTGTCAATCCGCTGCCGGCGCCTCCCACTTTTCCAGCACACTGCCGGACTGCTGAACAATGTCCCATCACATTGAAGACGGACGTCAGAGCCCTCATCTCTGACCACATCCACCACGGCTGTGTCGGCTGTCCGCTGTTGGGCTGAGAGACACTTGTTATTCACAGCAATCAGTTCAGTTCCTCCAAACGTGAGCGCACACAGGCTCCAGCGCAGCAGTCTGGAGCGCGCAGCAGTCTCTGGAGCGCGCAGGAGGCTGCCTCTCCCCCGCGCGCCTTCAGCGCAGCGCCTCCGAAACAGTTAACTCCCAGAACTTATCGGGGTGAAGCAGATGTGAAATTGTCATGTTGTCTGCTATGTACACGCGAGTGAAGGGTTAAGCCAGATTCGGGTAAGAAAGGGAGAGGAGAGAAAGAAGAAGGCCAGTCAAATTCCGCACGCGGAACTTACTGCGCCAGACAGTTTTCCCAATCAGTCTGATAACACTGTTACATAGAAACTCCTAAAATGACTAAATTTCTGAACGAACAAATTTGCCTCTTTCCCAAAAACTACAGTGCCTCTGGTTCCCCAGTGCATGCTCAGACTGCAGCGTTTATCTGTCTCCTTTTTTTCCCTTTAACCGCTGCTTCTTCGCTTCGCGCCCGCGCATTGTCTCCCCAGATCATCGAGAACGCGCATCGTCAGAAATCTTTAAGTCATGTTTGTACACTCAACTGCCAGACTTCATAACATCAAACAGGTAATCATCTAAAGCCATAGCCTATTGCTTTAACCAGCATCATACTTTAAATCAGGAATTATTCCACAACCAGCCCGCCCCCCTGAGCCCAGTGCCTCCGTCCGGTCCAAACACAACTAAAACTCTTTTTTTTTTTTTCTTCTTCTTTTTTTTTTTCAAGACTTAAGTCCGCAACTGCTCACTACTTCTGGTTCCGAGACCTCGTTATCACACACAAAATAAATCACACTCACCAGAACAGTGGTCCGGTCGTTCATCCGACCTTGTCCCCGTCCAGTCGCTGCGGCTGCCCATCACGAGACCAGATTCCTCAAAACCTATGGAATTTGCGGCCAAAAAGAGCTAATCTCTCACCGATCAGGACCGCAGCGAGTGGAACCAGCAGACAAAGCACAGAAAAACAAGTAAAAGCCAAAGGGACGCCAACTGTTATGCCAGAATTTGGGCATATCTTACTCATTAGAATACACTCAAATTATACTCTAATTGTGTTCCGGTGATGCAGTCAATTCGGTTATTAAACAAAGCACTGACAACCAACGGAGGTGCAAAACGGAGTTTTATTCTCCAAGTCTGCAAACATCAGGACCTTGGATAAGTTCTCTAGACGTCCACGTCAAAACTTAGCAGACTCGTTGGAGCCTGAACGATAACAAAACTGTGGCCTTCGAACACGCAGGAATCGAGACCAGAAGTCATGGACTCATGACACAGCACTTTAGCTCAAAATGCAATTTCTGACACAACACCTATTAAACAGGTTCCCTGCACAAGACAGATACACCAGGTCATCCCACATGAGAACAGGATCCACCACAGACAACTATCCTGCTTTTGCAGTGAGATGTTGGTTCGCCAGTGCTTCAGCCCAGCTACTTTCTATTTCCATGGCTACCCAGAAGAACAGCAGAGTGATGCAAGGAGGTCAAGGAAAAAAATACCTTTGGCCATGTTGATGGAGGAAATGGAAAAAGAGATGGAAGAGGAGATGAAGATGGAAGATGTGATGGAGGGGGAGTTGGATGAGGAGCCTCTGAAAGGTCCTGAGGGTACTGTGACAGTAACTACTGTTTGCAGCCTTAATAATGGAGACTGGCTAGCAGTAGTGTACGATGACCACTGGTGGCTAGCCAAAACCATTGCTGTGGATACCGAGCACCAAGATGTAAAAGTGGAGTTTCTGCATCCCCATGGTCCAACAGCAAAGGTTAAACCTAAGCTTGGCAGGAAGGATGTCTGTTTCCTCTCAGTTGAAGACATCATAGTGAAACTAATGGGAAATGCATCACCAGTCCAATCAAGAACAAGAGAGATCTACAGCATAGCCCCTGATGTGATGGACTTCATAGAGCGTGAGCAGGTCCGACGCCTGTTGCTCAAGGCAAGGCAGAAATGAAATCTTAAGTAAGCTAATTGATCCTGTTTCTAGGGAAAATATTTTATGTGTTGCAAGCATTTTGAGCAGTATTGTTGTTAAGGAATATCAATTTAAAATTTGAATCAAGCAGTGCAGGGCAGTCACACACACACACACACCACTTAAAAAAGAGAATTTACAGTATGTTTATTATTATTTGATTTATGTTCAATATAAGACAAAGAGTAGTTAGTTCTTCATCTTGTCTCTTCCGTCTGTTTAAAAACATATTTGTTCATTAATCAGTAATACACATCAGTTTTTTGTCAACACCGTCAGTTCTTCGTCAACACTGTCAGATGTATATTTTCGTTCATTTTTGAAAAAAATATTTATTCTTCGTTCAGTCTATGTTGTTTATGTAATAAAGGACCATCTGATCTACATCCACGTATGTCTTATTTATCTAAACAAATGCTTTTTTTCATTTTAAAATTAAAAACAAAGATTGAAAATGCAGACATTTAGAAATCTGGGTTTTCAGAATAGCGTGAAATCACAACATAAGTTTATATATTGTATTTTATTACATATCAGAGTAACTAAACACTATACCGACATACTTCAGGACTTTAGATTCTTGTTGGACTGGAAGAATTAAAATTGTATACTTTTGAGTGTGTCTGACGGAGTTGACAAACATCAAGTTCTAAAGTGAAGCATGTTTATTTCATTAAAAAGTGTTTTTATTTAGAACCTGTTCCTTTACATGGTTAAATAGCTAAGACCCTTCTCTACAGAAATATACAGTTCCATTGGATATAGTGTGCATTTAAAAAAAAAGAATTTTAAAACCTGTTTTGTCCCTTATCTCAAGAATCCCTGATATATATATATATATATATATATATATATACATATATGTGTGTGTGTGTGTGTGTGTGTGTGTGTGTGTGTGTGTGTGTGCGCCATATCAAATATATCGTATATAAGACCATTTATGCGGGTAGACGAGACGAGACGACAGATGTCAGTAACGCGGCGGCGCAGCTGATGTTTTTAAAATACTGCAGAACAAATCATTGGATCAGCAGTTCAGCCTGTCAGGGGTAAAAGTTTTTTTACACTATTGCGCAGAGAGGAACACATATGATGACATCTACCTTTCACTGAGCCCATCTCGGGTGCTCCGAAGCGCAAGGAGAGGGCCAGCACACGGAGGAATACGTGCACAGTACAAGAAACCCCACAATAGTGTTCTGGACAATCTTATTTGCCAGATACAGAACCGATTTAAAGATCAGGAACAATTAATGTTCCTGTCCCTCCTTGACCACCAACAGTTTCAGACATATCGGAAATAAATCCCCCCATCCAACCCTGGCCGTGACTATTCCCACATCCACCACAACTGCTGACCGGACATCCTCTGCCCTCAAGAGAATAAAAACATCTGAAAGTAATACAGTGATGCGTAATCTCTAAATTACGCAGCGCCCTCTTCTTGTTATATTGCGTTTTTTTTATTGGTGGCTTGTATGATTATAACGTCATGGTGGATTAAGTAGATAAACCCGCACTGGCCCAGGTACCAAATACACGACCCGCCACTGTATAATACTGTAATAAACATTAAACCAGACCACGATAATTAAGAGTAAATTTTAAATATTTTTTTTTCCTACGCACATTTTTTCTCCCTTGTTTTCAATGTTTTTTTTTTTTTTTTTACATTTTTGAGGCGCTGTAGCCCCACCAACAGGGGGTACTGCAGCCCCCCCCAGCACCCCTACTTCCCGCGGTACTGAGCACGGCTGACAGGAGTCAGAAGATGAATCCCAAGAGACAGCGTTAAATCTATTACACTGAAGCTGACATGGCGCATGTATTGAAACTAATACACCCTATTTAGTTTGTTTGTTGGCGTGTGGCTGCACACCAGCGCTCTTTCATGATGCCTGGCTGCAGCCGCTATTCTAATGAATATATCAGTGAGTTAATGTCCCCGCTGGCCCTCTATTTGTTATTCTCACACATGTCCTCCCAGGCTTCATGC
Organism: Hirundichthys speculiger; assembly: GCA_018398805.1. NCBI lineage: Eukaryota > Metazoa > Chordata > Actinopteri > Beloniformes > Exocoetidae > Hirundichthys > Hirundichthys speculiger. The sequence goes on along the minus strand of JAGFBZ010000636.1, from coordinate 605,700 downwards.
TTTTATACTTTGGCACATTACAATGTGTTGACAAATCAGCTCGTGAGAGCCTAACGGCACAAAGCAAGGCCCCATCGCCCGCAACAACAATATCACACGCTGAAAAACGGTGGTTTCTGGAAGGGCCCCTGAATAAACGGTGTGAAAGGAGGAGCCGTCAGAAGACAGGTGCCAGACAACCAGCGATGGACTTAAAATGACAGCAGAATCAAAGTGGAAGAAGGAGTTTTGTAAGATTAAAGTGGTGATGGTTTAATGATCAGATGTTACGTGGGAGTTATCAGAGGTTTCAGAGGCTGTTAGCTCATTATTCAGGTTTTTTTTGTGGTGTTTTACTCTCCAGTCTCATAGCTTTTTTTTTGTTAAACACAAACGTGTAAAATCTATTTTATGAGACGACTTGTACCTGCAGCTTGTGCCGAGTTGTGTTTCTCTTCTCTCAGAGATGTTATCTCAGCACATCTCCACGTTCCAACCATAGACTGTATCTTTACTGGACACACATCACCCAGAGGGTCCCTACTGACGGGTCCGGTCGCATCTTTCTTCTCACACCGCCCACCTTAAGTTCCCAAAGACCAGGACTCTGTTTCAGAACAAAGACAGAGTTGAAAAAAATACGACTTTAAGAAGACACCAGCGTTATTAAAGATCGTTAAAGATACAAGTTTCTGAATCGTGACGGTTACCTGACACCTTTGAAACTCTTCTTCGATGACTCTTGCATTTGTAGTTATGACAGAAAATATAAAAATGTAAATTAAAAAAAAAAAAATGCATGAGAGCCACTTTCCTCCATCCCATCCCCCGTCGTCATGACGGAACCTGACATTAACAGATGAATAAATAACTGATGGAATAATAGAAAACAACCAAAAGTATTTTTTGTGGCATTAAAAAAAAAATACTTTGGCTTCTCTGAAGCCACGCCCCCCCACAGACAACAGTGTCATGACAGCCCACTGCAGTTTGACGGACAGGTCAGTCATCCAGTCACTGTGATTGGTTGGGGTTTTTTAGAGCCCCGTCAGCTAGTGTTCGTTTTAACGTGACAGTGTTTAATTAACTGTTGGCCATCAGTTTTTGAAGACATTTCAACTATAACAGTAAAATACATAAATAAATTTAAAAAAAGCTTCAGAAACAGATTTCCTAGCCATCCATTAATGGTTATTTTCAAGTACTCCACATGCAGTTAACAGTCACACACAATACAGCACCATTAGTTTCCGTATCATGATTCTTTATCGCATTAAGAATGTCTCCATTGAGCCGCTGGATATTGAATACTTTGGTGCCCAGAGATGCGTTTCTTGCTGAATACTTCTCAATTCATGCATGAAAATCAGAGGCCAATTTTCTCTTCAGGTGTCAAGGTGAAATGGAAGTGAAAAACACAAGGCTTCCTTTTATTAAAAAACTAAAATTACAGGGTTGTTGTCATACCCTTTAAAGGCACAGTTAGAACAAATAAAGTAAGAAAAATATTCAACACGTATATTCCTTTTCCTTTCAATCGTAGTGTCTGGACTTCATTATTTCACCGTTCTGCAGGAAGACAACCCAACTGTGTGTGTTATTAACTAAGAAGAAAAAGGAGAGGCGCTGCTTGGCAAACCCAACAACCGCAGACTGTCGTTGGGGAGCCTGGACTTAAATCAAATACGTAAACCCATTTTTGTTTGCAGCGTTCACCAGCGTGTCCAACAGCACCGCTGCAGGTCCTGCAGAGACACCGGCTGCTCTCCAGCGTGCACCATAACGGCAGAGATCCGAGGGAGAATGAAAGCTTTCATGCTCGTTTGCTCCAGAGGTGAGGAACGTCCAACTTCGTGCCCTGTAGTTGTGAAGGTAAACTCATCTGAGACAGGAGGAAGAAACGACAGACTGTGTCTAATTCTGCTTGAAAAAATGCACGACATCCTGAAAAGTCACAAGGATCAGGTCAGACAAATCAGTACTCCAAATGATCAAAAAACTGATCCAGACTGGAGAAAAAAAACGGAGGATCCAGGCTGTTTTCAGGAACCAGAAGGGTTCTGTGATGTTTTGTTTCACCGAAAACGCCAGTTCGGGTTCGTTCACTGAGTCGCTCAGCGAGGTCATCGAAGAGAGAGTCAAAAATGTTCCTGCCTGGACTCAAAATGGAAACCTACACGGTCATAATCGGTTAAGTATACAGGCCAACCCACGATGTCCATCATTAAGATGAGAGACAACATTTAGCTTCTTTCTAAATCATCATATCACATATAGGATAAAATATCATAAAATCTGCAACTTTTTCTTTTGTTGTAAAATCACAAATTTCACGATAACAAAACTTTTTGTTGTAAAATTGTGACTTTGTAGCATCCACCCTCTACTTCAGATGGTCAAACAGCTGCTCGACGGTCGTTCTGACACCTGTCCAGTCATTGGACAGAGGGGGAGGAGCTCAAGCACCACCTGCAGCCCACCTGTGCAGGTGCCTGGTTGGAGGATTCGGCGAACGTGATGACCCTGCATCATTAATTCCCTCATTAATTATACTTAGCTTTATGTGTGTGTTCTTGTGGCGTTAAACTGCCGGGGTAAATGCTTAGTGCAGGTCAGGGAGTCATCCTGTCACGGCACATACAGTAAAACTAAAGAGAGCAGTGCATGACATGCAACAAGACTCAACATGATGGTGTGTTGGAAGATTTTAACAGACAGAGCTGTGTCAGCCAATCAAGAGGAGACTGAGATATATTTACAGGATAATGAACTCTTGGAGGTAGTCAAAGCCAGGTTTTTTGGGTGCACATTTCCGATCATCCCTCCGAGGTCATTGTTGCCAGGTTTAAATACGGACCATGGCATAAGAATGAAAGTGCATTCAGAGAAAATGCTGCAAAATGGGCACTTAACCCCCAGTTGTTCAGACCCTGAAGTTCACAGGAGAACACGAATAAACGCCAGCGTGAAAGGAAGCCCGGACAAGGTTTGAGCAGCAACCTGGAGCCAAACATGCTGCAGGGTTTACAGATTGAATTTGAGTTGATGGGATGCTCCTCAGCGCTGCTCTGCTTCACGACATCTGACAACTTGAACTCAGAGACGAGCGGCGCCTTCATTCTCAGACCCAAACATAGCAGATAGAACATGATCTGCCGCAGCTGTTGAGGCATTCAAACACATTTATGCGGGCAAACCTTTGCTGGAGCCACCACACCCGTTTGTCTCAGCTCCACGTGCCCCGATAGTTTAAGGTGACCGACGTTGTTAATACTTAGACAAGCCATGAGGTGTTTTTCACTGCTTACGGTTTCAGTATAGGTGGCTTGTCTTGCACCATCAGTTAGAGTCCATCTGGAGTTGGTCGCCTCTCTGCGAGGCTGACAGCTCTGTTGGTCCACGCTGATGTCTCGGTGGGGTGAAGAGATTACAGATGAACCCAAGAATGTTTGTCATAGTCATCAGAGATCCCCTCAGGAGATGTAAAAGAAAAAAAAAAGATCCCAACTCTGACTTAAACATTTCAGGGGTAAAATTAGAAAACAAAAGTTTTTAAAAATAGAGGCAGGTGTGTGTTTTGCTGTTTCTAGTCCTACATTGACTAACTTTTCACCTATGATTACATGCACATAAATCAGGGTTTGTTTCAAATCAGTTTCAACACAGTAAAAATGAGAAATTGTCAATGTTTGAATAGTTACTTCTAACCTAATACAAGGTTGTAACCTTTCACTGGGGGAAACGTGGCCTTCAGAGTCTCACCCATGGACATCTGGACGTGTAAGAGGATGGCCGATTTTCATCTAATTTCATCTGTGGTCCATCTGGAGTAGATTTGTACACTGCATAACTCTAAAAGTCTGTAATTATTTCAGAAAAGCAAAGGGCAGCAGTGATGATTGAACCCACACAGCTCTTGCTGTGTGGGTTCATGAGTCCACTTGTTCTCAACATGAGAGCTTTTTAACCTTTGTCTCGTGTTCGTTTCTCGCCCCTTACTTTAGTGTTCCCGGTCAAATTTGACCGGTCTGTTTTAACTGCTCCTACATTAACAGAAAAACCACTGATTAACACCAAATTTTATTTAACTCCTTTTTAAGCTGTAAACAATGTCTCAGACCACTGGTTTATATGAATAACTGCAGTGAATATACATAAAATAGACACAGAAATAGTCAACTGTATTCCAAAATGATCATTTATTGTAAAAAGAAAGTAACAAAAATCAAAACAGTGACCAAATTCACACATCAACATGAGCCTATCATTTGTATGTGTGTGTGTATGTGTGTGTGTGTGTGTGTGTGTGGGTGGGGGGGGGGGGGGGGGGGGGGGGGCTGTGTCTTCACATGTGTCTTCACACACAGGAATGGCATCCTAACAATATTTTCTACTCTTGCTCTTCCTCCTTTTTCCTGGGTGGAAAAAGGCTCCCACCACTACTACTACTGAACATTCGCGTTCAGCACCGGACAGCTCCCAAAGCCCAGAGAAGTGGTGGGAGCTGTCCAGTGCTGAACATTCACATTCAGCACTGGACAGCTCCCACGGCCCGGAGAAGTGGTGGGAGCTGTCCAGTACTGAACATTCACGTTCAGAACCAGACAGCTCCCACCACTTCTCCGGGCTTTGGGAGCTGTCCGGTGCTGAAGTGGTGGGAGCTGTCTGGTGCTGAACGTGAATGTTCAGCACCGAACAGTTCCCACAGCCTGGTGTAGTGGTGGGAGCTGACCGGTGTCTCGTGATATTCCAGTCCAAGGATGGCAATTTGCTCTGGTATTCATCCACCCACCCAGCCAGCAATGACATGTGGGGCCCAGATGGGTTTCATGGGTTCTGTGTGGGTATGGGCTTTGGCTGGGTGAAATCAGTGGGTCCCATGTAAGTTTTGTAGTATGAGACCCACATAGGAAGCCCATATGGGCTGATTACATGGGCCCCATAAGGGACAGGCAAGGGCCCAGTGGGCATGGGTTTGAATTGGGAACATATAAATGGGTCCTATATGATATATTTATGGGCCAAATGGGCATAGGTTTGAACTGGGAATGCATATATGGGTCCTGTATAGAACTGTTATGGGCTAAATGGGCATGGGTTTGAACTGGGAATGCATATATGGGTCCTGCATAGAACTATTATGGGCTTAATGGGCATGGGTTTGAACTGGGAATGTATATATGGGTCCTGCATAGAACTATTATGGGCTAAATGGGCATGGGTTTGAACTGGGAATGTATATATGGGTCCTGTGTAGAAATGTTATGGGCTAAATGGGCATGGGTTTGAACTGGGAATGCATATATGGGTCCTGTATAGAACTGTTATGGGCTAAATGGGCATGGGTTTGAACTGGGAACGCGTATATGGGTCCTGTATAGAACTGTTATGGGCTAAATGGGCATGGGTTTGAACTGGGAATGCATATATGGGTCCTCCATAGAACTATTATGGGCTAAATGGGCATGGATTTGAACTGGGAATGTATATATGGGTCCTGTGTAGAAATGTTATGGGCTAAATGGGCATGGGTTTGAACTGGGAATGCATATATGGGTCCTGTGTAGAAATGTTATGGGCTAAATGGGCATGGGTTTGAACTGGGAATGCATATATGGGTCCTGTATAGAACTGTTATGGGCTAAATGGGCATGGGTTTGAACTGGGAATGCATATATGGGTCCTGTATAGAACTGTTATGGGCTAAATGGGCATGGGTTT